>MJUT01013467.1:31496-49642 GCA_002080005.1 Gigantidas platifrons
TACTTTATGTCAATATTTAAATAGAGTTATCTCTTTCCACAGATTAAATTGGAGTTATCTTTCTTTCCACAGAAAACATCTTTGAAGGTATTTCCCATAGGGTCAAATGTTAAACTTTCTCCCCCAGTGACGGCCATTTTGGACTTCAGATCAGCACCAAAAACATAATTTTGGTAGAGGACCATCCAAGGAACATTTCTGCAAGAGATCATTTTTACTGACATTGTGGCTTCTGAGAAGAAGATCTTTGAAGGTATTCACCATAGGGTCCAATGTTAAACTTCATCCTGCTGTGGTGGCCATCTTGGATTTTGGATATGCACCAAAAACATATTTTGGTAGAGGACCACCCAAGGATCCTTCACACCATAAAACAATTCCATTGGCTGTGTAGTTTCTGACAAGAAGATCTTTGAAAATTGAACCAATCAAAACACATTATTGGCCCTGCCCGCCATGTTGAATTCCTGATCGAAACAAAAAACATAATTTTATAGAGGATCTCCTGATACACATTCCTGCCAAGTTTGGTTCCATTTGGCTCAGTGGTTTCTGAGGAGAAGATTGAAATGTGAAAAGCTAACGAAGGACGACGACGGACGATGACGACGACGGACGCCAAGTGATGGCAATAGCTCACATGACCCTTTGGGTCAGGTGAGCTAAAAACTCATCTAAAAAAAAAAAAAAAACTCTCCATATACAAAGACACACAGAAAATACCATTTTTACAGCTCATTATTATGTCTCCCTTTCGAACGAAGGGAGACATATTGTTTTAGTCTGATTTTTTCTTACGCTTCTTCTGCTTCTTCTCAGCGAAGCTTGTCCATAGGAGATAGGCCAATGATATTTGGTATGTGGGTGCATGACCATAAGGCGGTGTGTTTCATACCGTAATGACCTTCATGGGACCTTGACCTTTGACCTGAAGGTCAAATAATTCAAATAAATCCAACAAAACTGTTCATTGAAAGATAGTTCATAGGTGCATGACCATAAGACGGTGTGTCGCATACCGTAATGACCTTCGTGGGACCTTGACATTTGACATCAAGGTCAAATAATTGTTTTTTAAATAGTATTTTCTTGTCCGGGCCATAACATTTTTGTCTTTTGAGATTGGTCAATGATATTTGGTATGTGGGTGCATGACCATAAGGCGGTATGTCACGTACCGTAATGACCTTGGTGGGACCTTGACCTTTGACCTCAAGGTCAAATAATTGTTTTTTAAATAGTATTATTCAACTGATAATGTGTAACTTATTGTTGTACAGATGGCTGCATTAGGGGAGACATAAGTTTTAGGTATCTAAATCAGTTCTTCCTAGTTAACTTTGCATTACAAAGATTCAGATTTCATTGACCCATGTGACCTTAATTTGTTAATGATTAAATCTCTATTTCACAAGTATACTTCATATAAAATACAATTACATGTCCATTTCTAGTTCCTGAAAAATGCAAATGAGGTTCTTTTTTTTATTCTCTCAATTGCACCAAAAGTAAAACATCGCAAAACACTGGACATTTCAACAAAATGACAGGGGGCCATCATGGTCGTGATCATATGGTAGTTGGATTTACACCCACCTGTGTAATCAGTGCCTATTACCACCAAAGTTGTGATTTTGAATCAAATTCATGTGCCAAGTGTACTCGATACAGCATTATGTGATAAAGTTTGTCAGAGACTTGTGGCAGGTCGGTGGTTTTCTCTGTGTACCCCGGTTTCCTCCACCAATAAAACTGACTGCCACGATATAACTGAAATATTGTTGAAAGTGGATTTAAACACAATAATCCTAACCCTAACCCCCTCTAGTTCCTGTAAAATGCCAATGAGGTATTTTTTTAATTCTCTCAATTGCACCAAATGTAAAACATTGGAACCACCACACATTACAACAAAATGACAAAAATATTTACCAATCAATTCTCTGAGGTATTTTCAAAGCTTTGATATTTCTTATTGGGGTGTGGTTTTCACTTGGTAGAGTTGTCTTTCTTGATACGTTCAAATCCGACAGATACTGATCTAAAATAAATGTAATAAAATGAATGTACCACTTAAAGCTTATCAATTAAAATTGTACCTACTCATCCCCACAGTTTTAAAGCTTAGGATACTATCATTATATTTCCTTACAATACCTATATTAGATATCACATTGTACAACCATTCATGAAAAGTGAGTGGCTGACCTAATCCTATTAAGAAGTTGACAAAATGTTTGAATTAGGGTTAGGGTTACGTTGTGGGGGGCAGTTTTATTGGTGGAGGAAACCAGCGTGCCTGCAGAAACCAACAACAACAATACAGATATAAACAAGCAAGAAAAAAAACACTATCACAAAAATGAATGACAACAAAAACATGGACAGTACAATAGCAAGATCAGTGAATGCAGGAATATATACATCATATGACATGAGTTCAGCTGCATATCTTATTTGACTTAACTAACCTTAATGGAGATTCCTGTTTGAATCTTAACAAAGCAAAATACAAAATTCTTATGATTTCCACCAAGTATTTTAATACCTCTAAATTCTTCAAATGAAAGATCAGAAAACTTGGTTGGTCCATAATATGCACTCAACAACTTCTGTGTTACATGTATATTCAGTCTTTTCTGATGTTCTAAATTACTCTGATAAAAAGAAGGAAGTTTATATTAGTATTATCATTATTATTATTATTGGTCAAGAAAATGTGTAAAAAGTTAAATAATAAGAAATTACATTGCTTACTAATTTTGTGGGAGGGTTAGGGTTATGGTGATTAACACCACTTTCAACAATATTTCAGCTATATTGTGGTGGTCAGTTTTATTGGTGGAGGAAACTGGAGTGCATGGCGAGAACCATAGTACTAATTTTGGTAATTGTGTTAGCTATGTATTATCAATGTTTATATTGTACTAAATGTGCATTTCAGCAATGGTCAATATATTACAATGAGCTTTGAAAACATTTAGGAAAGTAACTAAAAAAGTCATGATAAGCCTGCAACATGGTTTCAAACATTAAATGAATGCTGATTAAATGAAGTCATGACTTCTGAATAAAAACACGTGTTTATCATTAGTGTAATTAGAGCACAACAAAATTGTGGGGTTTGATCCTCTGTCTAGTCAAATCAAATACTATAAAACTGGTATTTACTGCTTCTTCTCTAAAAACATGAGTAAGTATAAAGATACAATGTACATGTAGGTTATGTCAGAGTGGGGTGACATGTCTGTCTGTAGACTTCAGAGGGCCATGCAGCACTATATGTCCAGTTTAGAATGTTGGGATAGTGGAAAGCAGGAATCAACACTTTCAACACTATTTCAGTTATATCGTGGTGGTCAATTTTATTGGTGGAGGCAACCGGAGTACCCAGAGAAAATAACGACTTGTCAAGTTTTGAAATTGACTTCTTTTTTTTTAACAGAAAACAAACATCACAAGATATCAATGTTAAATAAACAGATGACAATTGATTGGCTCTTTTTATCCATTTTAACAGAGGATCCATGGTTATATTGTGCTACAACAGGGGTTTAACGTTGTGTTCAATCCCATTTGCTATTTTATATGCAAATAAAATATGCTTAAGACAAAATTTTGCATAGTTTAGACATTCCCAGTTTGACATAATTAACTGTAGTGTAGATGCAATAATAAACAATTCATTTTTAGAGTTATCCGACTTGAATGTTCAATGATTGAAAACAAATTCTTATTCTTTCTATTATTTTTAACAAGTGTCACTGACATGCGCCTGTCACTGCAAATCATCCAATGTTGGATGTAGAACAGAACTTAATAGACGACCTATTCATAACAAAATAATTTATTCAACATTCAATTTTCTTCATCATATTTTAATTTCTGAAAACACTTTAGTTCTTGATATATTTACTGATTTGAAAAACTCAAATGAGTGGATAAAGAAGATGAAGAATATGCTAAATAGCCTAGGTATGTCTTTTATTTTTAATTACTTTTAAAATATAAAATACAACTTAAATTCAATTAAACAAAGAATAAATGATCAATATTTGTAATTGCAAAATGCTGAAATCCATGAATCCCAAAAGTTAAGGTTTTTCCAGGAGATTTACAACATGGGGCAAAGACCTCATTATGTTAACACTTTAAAGAACAGAAATGACAGGGCTGCTGTTTGTTAAATTTGCATAAAGTGCACATTCTTTAATGATTGAAAGAGGAGGGTACTTCAATATCAATAAAAGTGAAAGACACTGTCCAATATGCAAAACAGAAAAGGTAGAAGATGAAAATAACTTTATTTTAAAATGCAAAAGATTTGAACAAATCAGACTCAAATTTTATGACAAAGTGTCCAAAACACTGAATTTAAATTTGTTTAATATGGGACAAAGTCCCAACTATGGTAGAAATAGCAATATTTTGATTCCAGATCCATATCACTAATGGCTTAAATTCCTTGCACCGGAAATGACACACCGGAAACCAATGGTTAAATCTGCAGAAAATCGGATGCGCAGTAATCTGGAAGGGTGCAGGACGTTTCGTAACCTGGTCGTTCTGTACCTAGATTGGGACATTTCGCACCGGGGTAAGAATTTATATTGAGACGTTTCGTACCTTCTTTTCAACTCATAGATTTGTAATAAACTCGTTAATTAAAATGTTGTATGTATAGTTGAAATTCTGGAACTACTTCCGGTTATGAATGTTAAAAAATGACTCAAAATCGCAGTGTGTTCTAGCCCATTAAACATATACCATGAGACTGACAATATCATTAAACAGAGTTTCATTTCTTCCTCCTCCTGTCCGAAATAATATTTTCTATGAAATTGAGACGTCGAGTACCGGATTATACAACACCGGACTGGGCAGGTCCCGATTTTGGCGAAAAACATTTATAAACGATGGAAAATTTGGGTTTTATCCCCCTATTTTCCTCCTCTTTTAAGAAAGTCTGGTTCCGCCCCCGGTCTACTTTGAAAAAAAATTATACAGTACAGCTGACAGTATACACTGATAAATGATAAGCATTTAAAAGGCTCAGCATCCAATGCTGAGGTTTTATTGGGGGGGGTCGTAAATCATGGGTTGATGATCAATTTGATTACCCTCACCTGTACAGGTGGTCAGCAATTGAATAAACAATATGATCATAATGATTTCCATGTAGATGTACCTGATTCAAAAGGTTTTAGTAAAATTTACCTGAACATGTACATTTTGTATGTGTGATTTGTTACACTTGTGACTTTTTATTTAGTGGAAATATTTACATAATAAATTTTCTATTTTACAATGTAGTAATGTTTTGATAATTCTAAAATTGAATTAAATTTTCTTTGTTTCTCAATTGATTTGTTTTGTTAAAATTTCAATTATTATCTGTATTTTAAAATTTAAAAGTAAATTATTTGAAAATATTTAATTATACAAATATATTTTTTAACCATTTGTTTGTTGTCTATTTTTTTTCTTGCTGTAAAGCTTCATATTTTCTACAATTTGTTTGTCTTATCAATGTTTTAAATCTTGAAAGTAAACTCCAACTAAACTGTGCATATTAAAAGAATTAAACTTGGTGCACAATCAGAGAATAATATGTTTAATTACATTATTAAACATATGCATGGCATAGAGATTTTTCTCCACATCATGATTAATATATGTAAAAGTTACATATTATTTTCTTATGATGCACCATTAGATTCGTTTGCTCTGTACATAAGAGTAGAAAAGAACAATATGTAAGTTGTTATATTTTAATAATCTGACATATCACAAATCAACATCATCACAATCACAATTGTCAATTCAATTGCATATCACTGGCAATCAAAACTGATCAAAAGTAAACAATTTTTAGCAATTAATCTATTCTCATTAGCTGTCTTTGATTTTCTTTTTTTTTCCTTGTTTGTACTAACAAAAACAGTAAATTATTTTAAAAAAAGTTTAATTCTAAATTCATGAATATTTATGAAAAAGAAATTCATAGTAATTTTAATTTTAACCATTGAACATTTCATATTAAAAAAAAAAATATATATATATATATATATATGTATTTAATTTAGGAATCTAGTTTCATTACTAGCCTAGACAGTATGTCTCTTTAAGGTCATTTTATTACATGAGAGTGAATAAATGGCAAATTACAAGTGTCCATAAATCCTTCATTGATTGAGATTTTCTATGTTTACCATATCTGTGTGTTACTATACAAAAAATACTTAATTTGTCATTTTTCATATTGAAAAGAATGTATTTATAATTAACTGGCATATTTTTTTATGCTTAGAATGTATATTTAACAAAATAAGAATAAAAATGTGGAAAAAAAGTTCAAGAAATGTCCTGAATAACAAAATAAAAAAAAACTGACATGTCACAAAATAAACTTTGAAAAGAAAAGAAATTAATATACCTTGGATAAAATGCAAAATATTTTCAAAAAGATTGTTATTTAATCTTCATTAAACATATTAGGTAGAAACAAAGATTTTATTTCAATTATTTTTTTTTATACAAATTATAAACTATTGTCCAAGATAAAAATAGACTACACATGCAACTCACAGTGACACGTGACCCGTGACCCAGATTAGCAGGTCTCAAGAATATTTTCTGTATAATGGTATATAATAAGTAAAAAAAAAACTCTAATATTTAATGCATTTATAATTAAATATATTATTCCTCTGCAAAAACAGATAAAAATAATTACAAAAATAATTTTTTTTTTTAAATACATGTATCATTAAAAGAACATATAACCCTTTTTTCAAACTTGAATAAAACCCTCTTAAATACATGTACATTACATAAAAAGGAAATTCTTAAAATGTAAAATCTAATCTTATTAATTAATCTATTGAATAAAATAGCATCACAAATAATCTTGTTCTTCTTTCCCATATTGTCAGTTAAAAATTCTTATATATCCAACACAAAATTATGATTTCATTTCAATTATTTGTTTAAATTGTTAGCTGATGCTAATATCACAAAATATTAAATTTTTAAAATATTCTTCAATTTAAAATGTTCAAGGTACAGTTAAATGTATTAAAGTCCTTTTTCTACACATCAAAATCACTGAAATCCAAATATGCCCATTTCCTGTTATGTAACACAAACATTTTTTTTACCTGTAGATCACATGTGAAATCAACAAGACACTACTGACCAGGTATTTTATGACCCTGTTTATTACCTTGGGGTTAATTAGCAGACCATCAGCAAAAATGCTGAGCCTGGTTCAGCATCCAGATTATGTGCAGCATTTATCAGTGTATGCTGTCAGCTGTACTGTAGGTCCACATATACGAGTTAATATTGTTTAAAAAAATATATTCGACTTCATCCCAAGTTAGGTAACACCTATTATCATATTAATGTTGAGAATAAAATGAAAATATTATTAAATAACAAATCATACCCCATTCTAAAACTTACTTCCTCTTTCATCTCAGTGTTTAGCAATAAGAGAATCATTATTACTGTAGTGTAGCCCACTCATACTCCATGCAGATAATTTGTATAACAATAATTATTCATGTTCATTTATTTACATATTAAGTATAATTTGTATCACATTTTATTATGTAATTACTAATTGGGCTATAACCATATCCTGTTGATCGAGTTTGTGCCAATAAAAGAATTTGAATTTGTATTTATAAATATTTATTACCTTAAATATCAAATATTTTTGGTAATGTATTTGTGTTCCTGGAATAAAGTTCTTCCTATACCTAGTTAAAAATTTATCAAATTCTTCAACATCTGTGCAGGTTGCAGACAAAATAAGAAAACTGGAGAAAATTAATAAAGTGAAAGTAGACATACTCATGATACTGTAGAAACTAACATACAAAATCTGTGACTGAATGGATGAGATTTTTAGACGGTTTATTAATTGTAAAAAATATCTTGCGATTCACATGAAATTATTCTCAAAGATAATAAATTGGAAAAAAGTACGAGAGATATTCAATGAAATAACTTGTATAAACAAAGGTGAATATAATTCCAAAATTAAAAACCCGGATAAAACTGTCCTTGTTTTGTTTCCCACAATTCATTTCTTTCAATACAGAACTTCCTCTTTCAAATTGCCGTCAACATGGCTAACCCTATCAGTAAAAAAAGGAAGGTTAGAAACATATTTTTGGGGAATAAATGAATTTAATAAAACATATAAATAAGACTATCTTCAATGTCAACAATCATATTTCAATCTATATAAGTATTGATTGTCGATGACTTCTATTTGTGGAGATATTTGACCGATTGATAATGCTGTGCTTGAATACATTTCTTAGACTTTGTCGTTGTTTGTTGATTTAATTGTTCAAGACTCAAGAGTATGGAAAAGCACACCCTTTGACTGTCATATAATGTTCAAGAGTATGGAAAAGCACACCATTTGACTGTCATAATGAGACTGATGGCTTTACTATAAAAAAGAAACTTGCAACAGTCTTTGAAAGAAGATTTTGACAGTTCAGACAAACGGGGCATTGGCTTTTCTATAAAAGGCAAACGTTAACCGTCTTTGTAATTATATATTGACAGTTCAGAAAAAGAAAACACATAATTCATGCACAATATTGTTGAGAGTTTTCGATAATTTGTCCACAGATTTACTCCATCTTTTACCGTTTCCGAGATAAACCTGGCCAAAAAGTGACCATTTCCAAAATTTGAAATTTTTTATTTTCCATCCAATTTTAAATTTAATGTAGTTTTTATCTAGTGTTTATCTTGATGCCAATGTTATGAATATGTCATAAATTTTTTTGCTATTTTATTTTGAAAAGAGCATCCAATTTGTTTTGTTGTTGAATGGATCGTATTGCATGTGGTTTTGGTATAGCTGCGAAACCTTGGCCCTTATGGTCCTGGTCCAGTTTTCTGATATTGGTGGTCCGCAATTATCAGAAAACTGGCCCAAGGACCATAAGGGCTATGGTTCCGCAGCTAGTTTTGGTAGTACTCTTATCTTTTATGGAACAACAGCTCCCCCTCCCCCCTTTTTTTTTTATTGAAGTCCTACTTAAATGAGGTGCAATTGAACCCCAGATCATATGTAAAAATGAATGTAATAATTTTTCTTAAAATCTATACTCCATTGAACACAAACTTGCATAAATGAATAATATCAGCTAAGTTATAGACTAGCAAAAACATGTTTTAACAGAATATTTCCAATTTCTTCCTGGTTATTTTTCTTTTTTCCCTGTTTTATAATTTGAGCTCTGAATTATGGCCCGGTGTCTAATCTTGATTTTTCTTAAAACAAATTGTTTGGAAATCCAATTTATTTTCTTTTTAACCCCCCTTATTGAAATGTCTTGATCCTCCGCCTTTGATATGGAACTTCCAAGAAAATAATGGTACACCGATCGTGAGAAAATATAAAATGATAAACCACTGATGTTAGTTATTATTTGTTATTCTAGTTTGTTGCTGATGGAGTCTTTAAAGCAGAATTGAACAACTTCCTGACAAGGGAACTTGCTGAAGATGGCTACAGTGGGGTTGAAGTAAGAGTCACCCCAACAAGGACAGAAATTATTATTCTGGCTACAAGAACACAGAATGTTCTTGGTGAGAAAGGTCGACGTATTCGTGAATTGACGTCAGTGGTCCAGAAAAGGTTCAACTTCCCAGAAGGCACAGTAGAAGTAAGATGATGGTTCATGTTTGTTATTAATTATATATATAATGTTTAGGATATCATCAAGTTTGCAATGAACTTGTCAAGTAACAAAATAAAAATTATCTGTCAACAATTGCAGTTGCATCATGCATGATTACATCCCATCCGATGATGCCATTTTTCTTTGTACATGAATAAAAAAAATTTGGAACGAAATGGATTCCTTAATTAAGAAAGTCTACATCAAAATACATAACGAGTCAAATGGGTTCAGGCCTTCCAATAAGAGGCGGTACCAGGTACTTTTATCCACTTTTAAAATTGCAATTAGTATGTCCTTATTATCCCCTCGCCAACGAAGTTGAGAAGGGATATAGTAACGCTTCCTTCCGTCCTTTCGTAACATCCTTGTGAACACTAGAATCAACATCCTTCAATGGATTTTGACCAAACTGGGTGCATACTTACTCCTTAAGAGAATCTGGAACCCTATTGATTTTCAAGGTCACCGGGTCAAATTTTTAGGCGAGGGGATACGCCACGCTCTGCATTGCCTTTGTTTCAAAGACTTGCATAAGAGATTTATGAAAAATGTTAATGTGAATTTCAATAATCACAATATCAATATTGTCATACATGACATGTAGTATGGTGCTTGAAATATGATTTCAAACATGATTGCTAAATTTGATGAAAGTGATTTAGGGAGATGAAGAGCCATGCAAGCTTATACCATAAGCTCTAAACCTTGCTCATTTATTTTTTTGGAGGAATATTGCTGAAATTGTCAAAGGTTAAATAGAATATTCCTTGAGCAATTATTTTATTGATTTTCTATTTTCTTTGTTTACAGTTGTATGCCGAAAAGGTTGCACAGAGAGGTTTATGTGCTATTGCACAGTGTGAATCTTTAAGATACAAGTTGATTGGTGGATTAGCTGTAAGAAGGTAACCAAATCGTCATTAATGTATACAGTAGTAGTCTCCCTCTTAAAAGGTCACCCTTTCTGCAATGAAAAAGTGACGTTATAAGAGAGGTAGTATAGTGAAACCTGTCTAAACCAAACCTCATTGGGACAAACTTTTGTTTTTAGATTAGAGAATGTTCAGTTAATAGAAGTTAAATTAACAAAGATTCCTTCGTTAGGACATTGTTTAAAGTTCAGTTTATACAAGATTCTGTTTAGACATTTTAAGGGGGTCAATTTAGGCCATGAGAAAATGATTGTCGGTTTCCCCAAACTGATCAGGTAAAATTTTTACAGCCGAGTCGTTATCTTTTATTACTGATACATAAAATAGAATAAAATAAACAACGGCAGTGCGTCTTCTAACTCACGGATATGGAGATTTTAGTTATCGTAAGCAATTTCAGTCGAGTCTTTTTCCATGTTTTTCCACAAGTCAAGGTCATTGATCTAGATCGCCAAAGCGCTTACAGTATCGGTAAAATGACCATGATTTAAAACATATACGTGATGTACAGTATGTATAAAATGACCACCGCCGGTGTGCCCAGTGGAACCATTCTGGCTGTTCATTTACAGAAATGTTCGCATTTATCAAACGAAATAAGAGTGATGCAAAAATTTTGCATATAGCAAAAGCCTTTATGATATCTTTTCCGACCTTCATGGGAAAGATAGCAAAACCCTGATTTAACAAGGACAAAAACAACATTTAAGGAACAAGAAAAACAAAAATTTCAACATCAGTGACCACAAACTCCTTTATAGGACCAAAAGTGAGACCAAGTGTGCTTTTGATGGTAAGCATCTTCTACATCATGTAAGACACATGTTTGTTAATTTTGGATTTGTGGTTTAACATCTCTTTTATAAAAAAAAAAAAAAAAAAAAAAACCTGCCTGCCTGCCCTTAAAATTTTTCCTGTGTTAGGGGAAACCAACAATCAATTTTACATGGCTTTAGGAGTATTTTATTATCTCAGTGCATCTGAAATTCGCCCGATAAGAGGGTGGTTAGGGTTATTGTGTTTAACGTCACTTTCAATAATATTTCAGTTATATCTTGTCGGCTTGATAAGAGGGAAGTACTACATTTATTATACAATTCTTTGAAGGAATAGCTGTTTTGTTTTTGAAAGCTTGCCCGCATCAATTGGGGATTTGACTGTGGCAAATGGAGTTTTACATGGCGGCGCATAGCAAAGCCAGTAAAACAAGTATTTGCTGCTGTCATATCCTCGATTAATGATGGCAACTCTTCAAATACAATACAGTTATTCCTTCAGTGAATTGTTTTAAGACAAAAATATTTCAATTTATAAAGCTTAAGAAAAGGTTGAATTGGAATTGTTTTTTGAATTATAGGAATAATCGGGATGGAAACGCATTTGTGTATGGCCTGACACAGTTTTGTGATAATACATTGTATGAAGAATCAATTTTATACCATATATGTCCCAACTTATATTGGTTCGAATCTTGGCATATATCAGAATTTAGTATGTGATAGAAATATCAGAAGGATGCACACTTATCAAGCATCTACACTAACAGTCGCCAAAGGCGACTTAAAATTGTATTGGGCGAGTGAAAACTCGGTTACTTCTCACCCAGGTGGCGACTGAGAGTTTTGGGAGCGATGTTCAGAATTCCTGTGCCGGTTTTTAGATGCACCAAAATTGCGACTGGTTTCCAATTTTTATTTTACCGATTTTGGTAATGGTGTATTGAGATTCAGATTGCAATCAGCGGTGTTAGCAGAAATGACAATGCATAATTTTAATTGTAGAATCGCCCAAAACGGAACAATAGTTTTTCGACACTGGAATTCATAATTCACAAGCTCCCTTTAAGGCGAGGCAATTACAGAGGCTTATTTAGAGGGGGTACAAATATCCCGTATCCCCTGGAGTTTTGACACAAATATCCCATATCCCTGTATTTAAAAGCATAAAATAAAAGATATCCCTAAAATTCAATTTGAATACCCCATATCCCCGTGATTGATTATTTACACAAATATCCAATATCCCATTAATTAAAAGGGTCAGTAACCAGTATCCCCATATACCCTAAACAAGCCTCATTACATATGGCCAAACAAAAGTTGCATGTTATATTACCCCCCCCTCCCCTTTTACATATATGCATAGTAAGAATGGGTAATGATTAACATATGACATAAATATATGGTTTCAACAACGAATATTGATATTTTTGACGCAATAAATCAAGTAAACTGTCCCGGAAAAGTTACGTATACTTTCTGTTGAGATATGACAAGTCAAAATGGAGACATTGTTAAAACATCTGATTTACCATATCTAATCTACCTGAAAAAAAGCTGGGTGCCTAAATTATTTGTTGGGCTCCTTGAAAATGAAAATTAGGAGACCAGGTGGCAACCATGGTTCAAAAGTTAGTGTATATCCCTACTTATGTGAACCTCTTAATTGCTTTAAACTTTTGAAATGTTTTGAAAGGAATGCTTTCTGTGTTACAGGGCTTGCTATGGTGTTTTACGATTCATTATGGAGAGTGGAGCTAAAGGATGTGAAGTAGTAGTTTCTGGGAAACTGAGAGGACAGAGAGCTAAATCTATGAAATTTGTGGACGGTTTGATGATCCACAGTGGTGACCCTATCAATGAATATGTAGACACAGCCGTCAGACACGTACTTCTGAGACAAGGTTTGAATTATTTTTGTATTGCATAGCCTTTAAGATTTCCCCATGTTATTCTGAAGGCACTAGGCATTTTAGAATACATGTATGGTTGGAAATGATTAGTTTTTGCTGATTCTCTATCCACAATTTGAACCGCATCGGTGGTGACGTGTAATGGTTAGCATGCTCGCCTTGAGTTCGGTATATCATGGATTCAAGCCCTGATCGGATCAAGCCAAAGACTATGAAATTGGTTTTGTTTCTCAGTTAAGCATGCAGCATTATGGAGAAAGAGCAAAGACTGGTTGGCTCGGAATCAGGATAATGCGTTTGAGTGGGGCAACATATCCATCCGCGGACTGTTGTCTAGTATAAAGCAGACCTCATTGTTATCTCATTGAAAATTAACTTGTTCTCGCCATGATATAGCTGAAAATTGCTGAGTTGACATTGAACAACAATCAGTCAATCATTCTACCCACAATTTTAAAAATTGATAGAAAGGTAGGCAAGAAAAAGCAACTATACTTTTACAGGTATTGTAAAACGTACAAGATATTTTGATTAAGACAAGGTGCAACTTTATAATTATCATTACAACGGGTGATAAGAAAAAAATAAGTGTTTTTTTTTGTGGTTTTAGTGATAAATGAATTGATATCATATATTTTGGGGATGTAAACAGTTAGTATGCTTATATCTTCTATATACTGCCATCAAGTTACAAAAAGACGAACTTTATGGAATATTTTGAATTGGCCAAAAGTGAGTATTAAAGTATCCCTAACAGGTAGCTTCATTATTTCCTTCTACATATGTGATGAACACCACATCTAGTTAGCTTTGTTATTTGATGAAGCATTGATTGATTGGTGTTTAATGCCAACTTTAGCAGTGTTTGTAACATGTGTAGTCGTTATCTTCTAAAGGGAGACATTATTTTAGGTACTTTCATAATCTGGATGGTATTTTTATGTTTTGTTGCAATTTATTCTCTGTTTATTATTATTTATCCATGATTTATTGGCAGGAGTACTTGGAATTAAAGTCAAAATCATGTTGCCATGGGATCCTAGTGGTAAGATTGGTCCCAAGAAACCTCTGCCAGATCATGTCAGCATCGTGGAACCTAAAGATGAGGTTGTCCCTGCACGACCTTTCAGTGAACAGAAAGGAGCTAAGCCAACAGAACCAGGCCAGACACCTGTGGCATAAACAGTTAGTATGCTTATATCTTCTATATATGGCCATCAAGTTACAAAAAGACGAACTTTTTATACCCCCGCAACACAGTTGTAGGGGGTATACTGGTTTCACCATGTCCGTCCGTCTTGGTTATGGAAATAGGTTGGACAGATGTGGGGAGCGGGGGGTATATCTTAGTGAGCTGTGCTCATAGTAATTATCTAGTTTGTACCATACTATGATAGAGGCAAAGATGATTGACCCATTAACATGCAATACATTATCCTTAAATTGCTTAAGCTTATTTAGAGCACTGAATTTTATTTGACTAATTATATGATTATATTCACTCTTTATTTTTTTCTGACCTTATGAAATGTAATGTTTGGAACATCAAAGAGTGATATATTAAAAGTACAAATTTTACTAATCCAGATGTTATGGTTCAGTAACTGATCTGGTTCGCTGATTTGTGACATTCTAATGTATTTATACCAACATGCGTTCTATGTTGGTTTATTTTGCTCACCTGGTTTAAATAACGGTGAACAGCATCGGTGGTGTAATGGTTAGCATGCTTGCCTTGAGTGCAGTAGATAGTGGGTTCGATCCCTAATCGGGTCAAACCAAAGACTATAAAATTGATATTTGTTGCTTCTCCCCAAGCATGCAGCATTAAGGAGAAAGAGCAAAGACTGGTTGGCTTGTTATCCGGATAATGTGTCAGAGTGAGGGAGACAGTTTCAGTGAGCTAGTCCTATAAAAATCCAACCAAGCATCTTGATCTAGTGCAAAGCGGACCTCATCATCATCTCATTGAAAATTAACTTGTTCTCGCCATGATATAGCTGTTATGGGTCAGTACAGATAGGACATACATTCCATTCTACATTAGTTATTTTTGCTGTAGTTCTTGTACAAGATGTATAGGAAAATATAGAGGAAAACAAATTAAAATTGTAAAATCAACCGTACAAATTTTATTTGACTAATTGTATGATTGTATTCACTCTTTATTATTTTCTGACCTTATGAAATGTAATGTTTGGAACAGCAAGGAGTGATATATTAAAGTACAAATTTTACTAATCCAGATATTATGGTTCAGTAACTGATCTGGTTCGCTGATTTGTGACATTCTATTTTATTTATACTAATATGCATTCTGCCTTGGTTTATTTAGCTCACCTGGTTCAAATAACTGCAGATTCTGTTTATTGACATGTGTCAATATTATTTCTGAAACAGTATTTACCCCCTTTCCACCTCAATCTGTTGTGTAGTGGGTTTTTTTCCATGTGATGTTGATGTGGCATATAGTTAAAAACTGCTGATGTTTATAAAATAAAAAAAAGACATAATGATAACACAAATTTATATGTTCTGAAAAGTACAAAACACGTTTTAAAAAAAAAATTCTTGGCCAAGATTGTGAATATTGTAAAATAACCTGCTATATGGTATACAGTATGAGAATATTAGAAAAAAATGCCCAGTTTACATACATTAGATTTTGTCAGTGGTTTTCTCCTTGTACTCTAGTGTCCTCCACCAATAAAACCGACCACCACGATATATACCTGAACTATTCTTGAAAGTGACATTAAACACCATAAACTACAACCAAACATTGCATTTAAATATAATATTTCTCATGTAGTATTACCACAAGAACTGACTGGGAAGAAAGTATTTTTAATTTCTTAAAGAGACAATTTCTAGTACAGACAGGACATGCATTCCTTTCCACTTCAGTTGTTTTTGCTTTAGTTCTTGTGCAAAATGTATAATTGAGGAAAACTAATTAAATTTGTACTCAACCATACAAATAATTTTATTTAGCTAATTGTATGATTGCATTCACTCTTTATTATTTTCTGACCTTATGAAATGTAATGTTTGGAACATCAAAGAGTGATATATTAAAGTACAAGTTTTACTAATCCAGATGTTATGGTTCAGTAACTGATCTGGTTCGCTGATTTGTGACATATTATATATTACAACATGTATTCTGCATTGGTTTATTGAGATATTGGATAACTCAAATATATTTTGACAGTTCCTTTGTGTTCGAGCTACCTTAGTTCTACAGTACAAACATGCCATGTTAAAGCCATAGTCTCTTTTAGTACATAATAATATATATATGTACTTATTCATACCTTTTTGTCTTTTTCAGATTATGTGGATCAAGTCATAAAGACTAAATAAAAAAAAAAAAATCTCCAGGAATATTGTTTGTCAATTTTCACTTGGAGAGATACAAGATTTAATAATCAGCTTGGATTTGTATTGAAAGATCTGTGCACAATATTAATGTAGAAAAGTTCTTGCATTTTGTAACTAGTGGGATCAATTCCTCTTATACAACAGCAAACTGCATCGGTGATGTAATGGGTAGCGTGCTCGCCTCAAGTTCGGTAGATCACAGGTTTGAGCCCAGATCAGGTCAAGCCAAAGACTATAAATTTGGTATTTGTTGCTTCTTCACTAAGCAAGCAGAATTAATGAGAAAGAACAAAGACTGGTTAGCTCGGAATCAGAATAATGTGTCCCGAGTGGTGCGACATGTCTATCCGCTTTTGTTTCAGTGAGCTAGCACTATAAAAATCCAACTAAGCGTGTTGGTCTAGTACAAAGCGAACCTCATCATCATCTCTTTGAAAATTAACTTATTCTTGCTGAAAAATTGCTGAATTGATGTTAAACAACAATAACTCACTCAAAACTTGTTTAATCAACTCTTAGGCCATCCTAGAAAAATTCTACATTTAACATCACCCGTGCGCGTAGGTTTTGAAAATTTGCCAAAAATAAAAAACAAACACACATTGCGTGAAATGTTATTTTACACTGAAATCTCATGAAGTTATTAGAAAAACCTGACATTTCATACCCATGGACTGTTAATTTCTCATGTTTAATTAATAAAACTATTAATTACAGTTCTAAATCATCTTTATTGATGCTAAACACTGTGCTTTGCACATCTTCAGGCTATCAATTGAGCACTAAAAAAAATACTGAAAGTATTCTTAGGTTGTTTGATTTTTTTGTTTGTTTTTTATTTGCCTCCCTCCCTCCTAGGTTTTGGTACCCTACCTTGATGTTAAACGTAGAATTAATTTAGGACGGCCTTATCATCAACTACATATGAACAATATACAAATGTATGTATATTCTTAGAAAATTTCAAGTGTGGTAGACCGTGGGTTTGAGCCTTGGTTGGGTTATGATCAATCCAAAGAATATAAAATTTGTATTTGTTGCAAAGCAAGCTGCAATAAGGAAGAGCAAAGATTGGTTGGCTCAGAATAGGGGATAATGTGTATGAATTGTTGTTTCAGTGATCTAGGACTATAAAAATCCAACTAAGCTTGTTAGTCTGGTACAAAGCAGACATGATTCATCTCATTGAATATAACTTGTTCTCGCCATGATATAACTGATAAAATTTGTCGTTAAACAACAATCAAATACTCTAAAAATATCAGATTCATTTGTACAAACTTTAGAAACGGGTAGAAAATCGAGCCTGTTCTATTCTGACCAGTTGTAAAGATGATTGCTAAGGCCATAAAAAGTTAATTTCTTGGTTCTCAGGCCCGCCCGCATTGCCGATTTTATTGTAAAAAAAAAAAAAAAAAA
>MJUT01013477.1:8166-32458 GCA_002080005.1 Gigantidas platifrons
ACATTCTCGACAGATTTATTTCTCTTTATTCTTCACGAAAATTGCATCTATTAAAATAATTGACTTCTACAGTTTACAAACCATTCTTCTTGAAAATGTATAAACGCGTTTAAAGATATCATTTAAAATTCAATTAGCTTTAAAATAGTAAGCAAAGTTACAAGTTTATAATTTTCCGTCACGAATTGACTAATTTTTACGGTGTCTAGCGCGAAAACAATTCACAAAATGCTCTGCACAAAATATGGAGTCATCATAACGTTGTAGTACCTAATGGATACAATATATGTTGAGTTCGGAACGCACATGTTTCAGTAATTTGTTTTGTATAAAAACATTACCTATAACATGTATTAGGGTGATACTTATGTACAAATCATAGTATATGCTACTCACAGAAGTTGTAAGTTTAGTAGATTGTTGAAAGTGTTGTCCTCTATCACTGATATGTCATTCTGGCCTAAATGCCTATACATAGTAAATACATGTTTTATGTTTATACTTTATTAAGTATGTAGCTCTCTGCTCTGTCTTAAACAATAAATATATACCAAATAAAAATATTGCATAATTTGGAGTTATTTCAATAAAATGTATTTATATTCTTCCTAAGAAAAAATAAACAACCCATTCTAATTAATGAGGCTGTTTAATATGGCTTTCTAATCTGGTGCAATTAATAAATACCCTCAATCGACAACTGTTACACTGTACTTGCATGTTTGATTATAATTTTAAAAAGTAATTTTACTTTGTAGTAGAATTTTAATATTTTATGTAAATTGTTCTTAAACTAAATAAATTATAGATATGCATGTATTGTAAGTTACAACATGGAATAAAATCAGAGGAATACTTACAACGTAGAAAGGATCTTCAAGTTGTTGAACGTGTCTGATTTGATTGACGTGATTTTATTGTCATACAAACTACTGCAAGATAAAAACAAATGAGCAAATACAATCAAATTTAAAAGTTGATACTGTGTATACTTGTATTTCACCGTAATATATTGTATTGTATATTGAATAAAGTATTATAAGTTTGTAATAAGTCTTCGAACGTTCCTAAATATAACACACCGTCAGAACAACTGCTATATGTAATGGTAAAATCGTAGATACAGGATTAAAGGCATTATCTTTAACACAAATGTACACGAACACTAATTAGATTTTGATTGTTAGAATCGCGGGCATGAACACACACATATTTGTCTAAAATAATTGTCATCCAGCCTTATCAGCTGATTATAAATAAGTTTGAGCATCACCGCTATCATGGTAAATCGGACATCGTTAACAGTGGGTTAATTATATAACTTGTCATTGCACAATACTCTGGTAATCCTACTTACTAAAATATTAGTTATGACAAAAAGGACATTTTGGCTAATCACAAGTCATTCATGTCATCAATGAATATTCTGTTTAATGAAGAATATGGTGACTTTTCTAGTTTATATTGAAACCCAAAACTTCACAAGAATCCATATAGAGAAAGGTATACTGCAGGTGCTTCTACTTTTTCAACACATGAATTGTTTATAACTATGGATACAATTGTGTCTGCTGTCACAGGAATACTACATTCATACTGTGACTAAGTCAATTGACATAATAGCTTCAATCATAATAATTTTTGAACAACTGTTACTAATATACCAGACACTCTTTCTTGGAGTTTATATTTTACAACTTAAACGCTACATTTGAGGTTGCACTTTGTATTCAGACCTTTTACAATGTCACTATATTTTGAGTTCTACACTATTATGTCAAGGCTTTTTAAAGAATTATTTCATCTTACCTTTCAAAACGTTTTCGGAAGATATCAACATCTTGTTGAAAAGTATTCTGTCAATTGTGTACAAATGACGTATCAGGGTATTGGTAATTATATTTTAGTTAACAGTTTACTTTTATTTCCCTAGTATGTTTTCTGATGGCCTTGTGTAGAATCTTATATTGTAATGGTTGTTAAAGACCATTGGCTGTCTTTACATACGTCTGAAGCATTTTTCATTTCTAAGTATATATCATGATTTTGTTATTATAACACATGACCTAACAAATGTATTGGTATAATGTTGTTATACATTTGTAGAAATCATACTAAGTGTTACTCACAGATATTGTAAGTTTGGTAGATTGTCAAAAGTTGTGTCCTCAATCTCTGTTATTTTATTATGGCCTAAGTCCCTACAAATAGCAAACACATTCAATTTTAGAATACTAATTTTTTAACACCTTGATAGTAATATACCATGTCTTCTGATGGCCTTGTGTGCGTATCTTAAGCTGTATTGATTGCTAAAACCATTGGCTGTCTTTTGAAATGCTTGAAGCATTTTTCATTTCAAAACTACAGACTGAATATATATATATATATATATATACGTCTGAAAATTAAACCAAACAGTGTTAGAATTAGAATTTTTAAGCTGCCAAATTGTTTGTTCTTCCCTCGACGGGATTTGAACTCACACCATTGATACACTGCAGCACCATTCGCTTAGCCTTACGTCCAGCGCCCTAGACCACTTGACTACATCCACTCCTTAATAAAAGAGCTTCAATAGTCGTAGTGTTACCTTGTCTCGTAAGGTTTTAATCTAGGGATAGACGTAAGACATGTGTATAAGCGTGTGTAGATGATATATATATACTTAATATTATAATTTGACAGCAATCTAACTCAGCAATTTTTAACATATTGTATAGGATAATGAATGAATTCATTATACAGCCACGGGAAATAAAGTATATTATACAAACGTCTAAGCAAGTGACAACCATACAATATATCTGTCCCACTGGATCTGAAAGTTACTAAGGATACTAGGTTAATACTTAATATTAAATATACGTCTGAAAATTAAACCAAACAGTGTTAGAATTAGATTTTTGAAGCTGCCAAATTTTTGTTCTTCCCTCGACGGGATTTGAACTCACACCATTGATACACTGCAGCACCATTCGCTTAGCCTTACGTCCAGCGCCCTAGACCACTCGACTACATCCACTCCTTAATAAAAGAGCTTCA
Source organism: Gigantidas platifrons (assembly GCA_002080005.1). Taxonomy (NCBI): domain Eukaryota; kingdom Metazoa; phylum Mollusca; class Bivalvia; order Mytilida; family Modiolidae; genus Gigantidas; species Gigantidas platifrons. The sequence continues at coordinate 11,212 of MJUT01013477.1, forward strand.
ATAGTCGTAGTGTTACCTTGTCTCGTAAGGTTTTAATCTAGGGATAGACGTAAGACATGTGTATAAGCGTGTGTAGATGATATATATATACTTAATATTATAATTTGACAGCAATCTAACTCAGCAATTTTTAACATATTGTATAGGATAATGAATGAATTCATTATACAGTCACTGGAAAATAAAGTATATTATACAAACGTCTAAGCAAGTGACAACCATACAATATATCTGTATATAAATATACATAGATCACATTTTTTATTATAAAAGACTAACTATAATATGTATTGACATATAGTGTTCATACATTTGCAAACTAAATGATGCTCTCAGATATTACAAGTGGTGTTGGCTGTTGAAAGCGTTGTTCTATATCACTGATATATCATTGTACTCTAAATATCTATAGATAGTCAACACATGTATTTATGTAAGATGGGGCTTTCTGTTCTGTCTTAAACAATACATACATAAGAAAATATTGCGTAATGTTGAGTTGCTTCGTGTTAGGAAAAAATGAACTACCCATTCTAATTAATATAGCTATAATTTACAAATGCGGACTTCATAGTAGGTTCAATTAATAAATACCTGCAATATATTTGATTAGAATTTAAAAAAGTTATTTTATTTTGTTGTGTAATTTAATTATTTTGTGTAAATTATTCTTAAATTAGATAAATTATACATAAACGTGTATTGCACTTAAAACCGAAGAAGTTTCGAAATATTCTTCAACGTGTCTGCTTTGATTGATGTGATTTTATTGGAATTCAAGGTGCAGCAAAAAAAAACACAAGTACAATCAAAATACGTCTAAATCTTTGATACTGTGTGCATTTGTATTTCAACGAAAGATATTGAATACAATCAAGTAAGTATTTAGTAAACCTCCGAATGTTCCTAATATGATTGATGGAATGAAAAACACACACAAAAAACCACACAACGCTAGAACAGTATATAATTGGAAATCGTAGAAATTTGAGCAAAACTCTACACCTAATATATAAGAACACGAACCCTCAATTAATTTTTGATCTTGTTAAAGTCGCTGCACAAACACAACTACACTTTCTAAAAGATTTGTCGTCCAGCATCATAAATAAATATAAATAAACATAAATTTGAGCATAACGGCACGGCCATCATAGTAAGAAAAAATAAATATCTTTATACAAATATATTTTTATCATGTAAGCCAACAATGTATTGATATAAACTGGATTACTAGGGACGGTTTCCAGTGCTTAGTTCACCGTTCTTACCCATCACTTTCCTAGATGGCAGATATGAACGTTTTCTCGATAGGGAACTGATTAATTGTAATTTGAAGAACACAAATAAGTGAATATAAGCATAAAATGTGTTCGAAGCATCTTTAATTTTGACAATTAAAGCCCAAATATATCTCTATTACTTTTAAATTATATTTGACATAATGTGGTTATACATAAATACATCTTTATTAAATTACTATCTTTCTAATATATCTTAAACGATATGTATTCGATACCCGAGATAATCAGACGGTTTCCAGTTCGCAGTCCATATACCTTTCCCAGCACTGGTGGCAGATTGTGACACTCTCCATAAAGAACTGTCAGGTGAATGTATGTAAAGTATCTATTTCTGTATAATAACTGATTCATTGTAATTTGAAGAACAAAGATAAGTGAAAACAAGCGTAAAATGTGTTCGAAGCATCTTTCATTTTTTGACAATTAAAACCCAACTATATGTATATATATCACTTTTAATTTATATTTGACATAATGTGGTTATGCATAAATATATCTATACAAATCATACTAAATGTCTTTATTAAATTACTATCTTTCTAATATATCCTAAACGATACGTATTCGATACCCGAGATAATATCAGATGAAACGTTTAAATATATGTCATATGTAAAATGATTTATTATGATCCCTTGAAAACAATAGTGACAGAATAATAGTGAAACATAAACATGGTGGAATGACTGACGAACTGTGTTGGGCTATTTTTACACAGATCATTTTGTGTAGAGGGTTTAAATTTTCGATTTCTTTCGAGTGTGCCTTGCGAAAAACTGCGTTTCCTACCTGTCGTTATAGTGTATGCCGAAAACATTCTGGAAATTACACAATGACTAAAGATAGTTTGTTGCACATTCTTCTGTAAAAAGCGAAATTTAACTGACGTAATTCATTTCTTTTTACATTTCCGCTCATGTTAATGTCACCTCAAAATACTTCCATCAAGGTGATCCTTGCTTGTAAACGCCCCCCCCCCCCCATTTGAAAGTTGAAAGTCTTTCGTAAGTTATCCTGCGTGTGAAATTGTTGAACACTCAAAAAGTGGTATTGAAATTGGAATAATAGTGGCTAACGGAAGTTTCGACGATTACATTTAGCTAATTTAGACATGTTCACTTATTTGTCATGTTGCCATTTTAACCCTTGAACTACTTGCGTATAATGTTGACATTTGTAACCTTTTAAACGCTTGTATATAATGTTGCCATTTTAACCTTTAACCACTTGTGTATAGTGTTGACATTTGTAACCTTTTAACCGCTTGTATATAATGTTGCTATTGTTAACCTTTAACTATGTGTGTATAATGTTGACATTTGTAACCTTTCAACCGCTTGTATATAATGTTGCCATAGTAACCATTAACCATTTGTGTATAATGTTGACATTTTTAACCTTTTAACCGCTTTTATATAATGTAGCCATTTTAACCTTTAACCACTTGTGTATAATGTTGACATTTTTAACCTTTTAACCGATTTTATATAATGTAGCCATTTTAACCTTTAACCACTTGTGTATAATGTTGACATTTTTAACCTTTTAACCGCTTGCATATAATGTAGCCATTTTATCCCTTAACTACTTGTGTATAATTTTGACATTTTTACCTAAATATATTTGACGTTAATTACTGGTTACGGGGGTAGGTTTTTGGTAAAAGTAGAAACAGGAGCATATTTTACTTTTTATTATGTTCATGTAGTTTGTGCTTGACAAGAGTAGTGTCCCTTGACGATTAATTTGGTAATAACAAATATGAGACATACATGATCTAGAAAAATACTTGAGAACCACCCGTTCACTCCAACATTTCACCAGCACCTGAGTTAATCCTGGTTTTTCGATGGCGTCCATTTTGCTCATCTGTTTAGCTTTCTGTGTTGTGTTTCTTCCTTATCTTGTCCTAGTACTGTGTCTTGTACCCAATGTTGCCTTTGTCACTGGATTTCCCATTTGTTATTACATCTTATGTTTTATCTAGCGTTTATTTATAAATATACATTTCACGCTATCCCAAAGCACTACTTATGATATATATGGTTATGAATTTGTTATAAATTTCTACAAATAATGTTAAAAGAAAGACCAATCCTGGTAGATTGTTGAAAGCGTTGTTCTCTATCACTGATATGTTATTGTAGTCCAACTGTCTATGAATAGTCAACATATGTTTTTAGTTTATAATATATTAAAATTCACAGAACTTAACATAAAGAGCTACTCCGCGCGTCCCCATGTGGCATAGAGGTGCAACTAATTGCTGTGTTCTGTCTTGAGGCTGATACTTGTAGGTATTCGGATTTTAGTTCTCATGCACAATTCCTCTATTTGTCCCGACATTTGTTTCGTTGAAGTATAATTTTTCTCGTGTTCATATGCAAATACACATGTACATACTATTATATCGTGGAAATAAATTTGATACTCGAAACAATTTGATATGGAGTACAAACTGCAAAACGTGCAGGAATTATTGCTTAATATCATAGACAACCCCAGGTGAACAATCCGTTCATTGATATGTTTTACTTTCAACTATATCTATATTTACAACCATATCCCTATAATTTAATTAACTAACTATAACAAATATTAATACAATAGAGTTCTACATTTATACAAGTCATATTAAGTGATACCCACAGTGAGGACAAACGTCGTAGATTGTTGAAATTGTTGTTCTTGATCACTGATATGACATTGTTCTGTAACTGTCTATAAATAGTCAACATATGTCTTTTGTTCTTTCGGGGATGATTTTGTTATATGAGTTATGTATATAAATGTTAACACTTGGCTTCCTATATTGGTCTTATATTTAGCACATGCTTCACAAACGAAAATAACAATTCAAACATAAACAAATACTGAAGGCCTTCAACAATTGGAAGATTATGTCAGAGGTTTCACTATTTGAAGGCGAATGGTATTGGTGAGGGTTCACCTAACGAACTATCCCGCGCGTCACCATGGGGCGTACAGGGGCAACTAATGGCTGTCATTTGTCTTGAGGATGATATTTGTAGGTATTTGGATCTTAGTTCTCGTGGACAATTCCTCTATTTCTCTGGACATTTGTTTCGTTGAAATATAATTTTTTCTCATGTGCATATAAAAATACATACTATTAGATCATGGAAATGAATTTGATACTCGAAACAATTTTATATAGAGTACAAATTGCGAAACGTGCAGGAATTACTATTTAATGTCTTAGACAAACACTGTTGAACAATCTGTTCATTGACATGTTTTACTTTCAGTTATATCGGATTAAAGACTGACCGAACATCTTTCACGCAGAAATCGTAGTGAACATCACAACACGGAAATAAAAAAACGTGAAGACGTGTAATTTCACAACATTGAAAAACACAAACCCCACTAAGAAAAGTAAAGAAAACAGTGGCGAACTCAGGTGCTCCGGAAGGATAGATAGTTTCTGTTCCACCATTGACACCCGTCATGTTACTCTAATTACAAACCCGGTGATAAGTCATGAATGAGGAAAGGCCCGGGAAGTGCTTATGATGGGTGGTCATTGACGACAAAGAAAGGTATTTTATATTAGCCTTATTGAAGAATGATTGGAAATGAAGGAAACCGCAGATACATCTAGTGTTGTTTCATGCCTTGATCTACACCTCGAAATTGACAATGAGAGCCAGTTAATATATTCTCTGTATAATTTTGTCACAGTTGATTTGAAAGAGTATTGATAATGAGAGCCGGTCAAGAACTAAACTTTCCATTTATATGTAGCAACATTCAAACAGCACTTGTATAAGGAGTATATACCTATCAGCAGACACGATGTTCCAGAGCTTTTGATGCCTATGATAATTTCCTTGATAGGGATTGCTGCTAGCGCGGAAGCTACTGGGCTAAGCATTCCTAGTGGTTATGTTGAAGTCATCACGTCAAATGATTGATTGATTGATTGATTGATTGATTGATTGATTGATTGATTGATTGATTGATTGATTGATTGATTGATTGATTGATTGATTGGTGTTTAACGCCAATGTTAGCAATATTTCAACTATATCGTGGTGTAAGCAAATTGTATTATAACATTTAAACACCTACATGACCCTTCGAAATAAAACATACTTGCCTATAAAACAATCCGATTATATGTTCAAAAGATAAACATTAGAAAGATAAAAGAATATATTTAGAACGTATGTTATCTAACTATAATTTTGTATATATATTAATTTCTTATAAAAATTTTAAAATTGTGTCGCCTCGATATTTTGAAATAAATTATATAAATTGTTGTCATTGTAGAATGTCGGACGACCGTCAGCTACATCTTCGTGGTTTATTACAATATCTTCAAGTGGATAATTGGATTTAAACGTGAAATGACTTGAGGTAACTCCCATGACTGTGTTAACCGTTACGGTATATCTGTGTCGCAAATGACAACGGATATGTTCATGTTATTTCCTCACTTATGCCATATCACCAAATTTGTAACAAGAATAACAAGACGGGTGCCACAAGTGAAACAGGAACTCCTCCTTCTTGTGTATCTGTATTCATCCCAAATCCTAAACTTTACGTGTATTGTTTCGTAGTTCATTGTGTGTCCCTTTGTCACTTTTCTCTTTTGTCGTTGTCTGTCCTTTGATGTGCGGTCACACCGTTGTCATCTTCATTTTTCATACATTCAAAATAATAAATATTACAAATAAAGCATAATCGTTTTGTAGTCACAGACTTACAAGTATACAGTGTCAGTAGGTAAATCTGTTGGAATACTACCCAGTCCTCTACTGGAACAGTTAACATCAACTTGATGGAAATGGTCAGTACAATTACAGACACTAGGACAAGATGATGCCACACCGACAGGTAGAATCACAGCAACTATTGCTATTAAAATAAACTGCATTTTGTGTCGTCAGTCTACAAATATAAAATATATTTACTAATAGTTATTGTTCAATGTTGTCATATAAATTTAATTTACGAATACAATTTTTTTTTTAAATATCACACTGAAGAAATATAATATATGATTGTTGCTTAATGCTATAATGACAAAAGCGTTTCGAATAAATGTTTCAAAACAGACAAAATGATCTAAAGTGTTTCTACCTTGTCAGAATCCATACTGTATATTGGACAAGAGCCCATTGAAGTCAAGAAACCATACAAGGTGAGCATTGATCATCCATTTCATGGCTTTACATACGCAACCAGTTAGTGTTATATGTCGATAATTTGATGGTTGGGAATGGAATAGGAATAACATGCTAATGACATGCAGTACCATGTGCCTTATCCAACGAATTTCGCAATACATATCAACAAGAATTTGAAGATACCAAAGGGGTAATCAGAGCCCCACTAAAAACCATGGGTGAACTCAGGTGCTCCGGACGGGTAAGCATTTCCTGCTCCACCAGTGAAAAGCGTCGTATTAATCTAGTTACAAAGCCAGTGATAAGTCGTGAATGTAGAAAAGACCGGAAAGTGTTTACGACAAGTGGAACATATCCGTGGTCATTCGTGACACAGCAGATATCCAATAACGGTCAACCAAGTCATGGTGGCGACCGTAAAACTTTCGAAGTAATGACGTCAACTTAACTAAGAAGAACCCTTGGTTTAGTAGCTTCCTTTTTAGCCGCAACAATCTATCAAGGAACTTCTGATAGAAACCGCAAGTTCTGGAATATCGTATCAACTGGGAGATATCTACTTCATATGCAGGTGCTGCTGGAATGTTGCTACATATGAATGGAAAGTTCACAATGGCAAAATTGAAATAATCTCTTCTGTCGTAAAGTTTCGTTCTTAACCGTCCTTCACTGTCAATTTCAAGGTGTAGGTCAAGGTATGAAGCAGACCTATCTATATCTGTGGTATCCTTTATGTCAAGCTCAATGGAATCACTAAACCTAGAATTATTTAGTGAAAGGACACCATCTATATACCGGAAAGGGAAATTATAGGATTGGGCTAGCTGCTTTTCGTTTTTCTTGAGAAACCCCCTGTATGAAGTCTGCTTCATACGTACGAATAAAGTAACAAGTCGGCGGGAAGAGGAACACAGTTTTTACCCATAGGTATTCCGACTGTCTGTTGAAAAATGCGTCCACCAAAGATAACAAGTTTTTTTTGTTTTGTTTTACAAAATAAGATATGTCCTTTCCTAGCACAAGGTAATTGTATCTGCGTTGGTTGTTCCTTTTTATGAAACACAGTTGGACCAACTCCCTTAATCTGTTCTTCAGCTTAGAGTGAGGAATAGTAGTGTAGAGTGTAGAGAAGTCAAATGTTTCAATGCTATTGCAAGAGGAGAGGGACCTAGAGTGTATGTAGTCAGTGTCACAGTAACTCTGAAGCCCGGTTTTGACCGCCGATATAATACATGTAAACGGGCGCTTGTATTACTCTAAATTCTTTTGACTTAAAATTCAATTTATTTATTTTTTCTTTTTGCATTTTTAGATTTTAAATCTTAAATTATTGATGGTAATTTTGTGTAGACGAGTTTTTGGTTAAGGTTTAGCATAGTTTATTAGTGATATCCTGTTCAGATGTTAAAGTGTCTAGGTTCCTTTTTTCCATTTTTCCATATACTTGGATAACCTCTGAAGTGTTGAGTTTTGGAAGATTTATTTTTGATATTTTATGTTGAATTGAACAGGTAGATGAAATTAAAGCTTTAACTGCTTTTGAAGTAGTGGCTGTTGGAGAAGAACTTGATGTTTTCTTGTGATGGAGTGATAATCGTTTTTGTTTTGGTTTAACAGTCAGAGAGTTTAACAGTTGGATTTGTCATGTATTCAATCCAGATGAACATTGTATGAGCATCAACTGAATTTAAAATTAGAAATATAAGTGGGGAAGACAACATTGATGAGGAGAGTTATACATGTATAGAAGTAACTCCTGCAGCAGAGAAAACACCAAATACAAAGAACATGCACATCTTGTATAAACGTAGTAACCAGTCAGGTACAACATAACAGTGAATCGACCTCTGAAGTATCAAATGACTCGAGAGAAAATTAAAATAGTAGAAAACAATCAAGCTCAGAAAGACGGGTCCTAAAATCCATGGAAGCCTTCATGAAAGTCACAAGGAAAGGATTTAGCAACATTGCCCGTACCCTACTAATACCTCCTGACAAACTTGATGATCAACAAAGAATGAAAAAAGGACCAAAAAGCCCACATACAAGGTTTGGTTTAGGCTTATGGTGCATAACGCCACTTTCAACAATATTTCAGTTATATCGTGGCGGTCAGTTTTATTGGCGGAGGAAACCGGAGTACCCACAGAAAACCACCGACCTGTCGCAAGTCTCTGACAAACTTTATCACGTAATGTTGTATCGAGTACATCCCGCCTGATATGTATTGATTGTACAGGTAGTTGTAACTCCAACTACCATGCGATCACGTCCACAACGGCCCCTCCCAAGTACAAGGAAACACAAAAGTTAAATAGTGTAATATTATTTAATAACAATATTAATATATGTATTTTATAGATAGTTAAAAAAAATAAAAATACTCTGAAAATGCTCAAAAAGTGATTTAAATTGTTGATGTGGTATTCAAACATGATGTCATTTGTTTCTTAAATGTTAGGTGCTGAATTGTAGCTGTTATTGATTTTTGTTTTGTTCTTTTTTTGTGAATATAGAGCTATCAATTTCACCCGTTTGTAGAACTTGCTGAATTCTAATTCCAACTGAGGTTGGCCCTTACGGGTACTATGATCTCATTTGTGGAGTTCCTCTAATAAGTACATTAACACCGTTCAATTAAATACATATATGTTTTTTCTACAAGCTTCCATAGTTCAGTGTCTTTAAATATGTATATATATTTTCTTAACTGGGGTAATATTTATTGATGTTTTGTTCTCAACTCCGTCCTTTGTTCCGCTACTTTAACTAGGACAAAAGTGTAGAAATATAAAATCGACGTAGGAAAACTTTCCAAAATCTGACAGGTAATCTCAGAATATGCATGTGCAAAGCAAAGCTCTGTCGGAAGTCGTAGCTATATTATTATATTATCACATGATGATGAATTTATTTTTAAAAACTAAAATTGGATTGCTGAATATAATATAATCAACTCTTTCTTATATAAATTTATGTAATTTGTGTACAGAAGAAGATTATCAACATAATAATTGTATAACTTGTAAATATTTCAAAGATTTGTGGACTGATATTAATCAATAAATACAACAGGTTAACATAGGAAGACATATAACATTAAAACACATTGTACTAGGCTGTACATTTTTGATAACGGCTAATTTGATTTTTTTTATTTCTTGACAATTGTAAGTTAATGCATTGTATATATTTACACATCCAATGGGTCGTTTTTGATATTTGTTATTTCTGAACGCACAAAAAAATATAAAAGCGTTTATAATCTATTTTAAAAATGAATATAACATAGGAGCTAAAGATAAGAGAAAAGTCATTAGTGTGGATTCTAATATGACGTCTATAAAACGGCACACACGATATTACTCAATATATCGCTCGGGGTAAAATTAGAATATAAAGTCCCAGCCCATGTGTAAATTTGCACAACTCTATGCCTGCCATGAATTATTTCTTAACCATAAATACAGAATGAATAATCGCTAAAAATAGAAACGTAGATATCTAATTTAGTGCACACGACGCGCTTCTGGAATAACCTTCATCATGTACGTTACTGGAATAAGCTTCATCAGGTACGATCAAAATCGAAAGATCATGTAGCATACATACATATGTATTGTATATTTAAACATGTAATGCAGTCGTGGCTGTGATAGTATGGAAGTTGGATTTACAACTACCTATGGAGTCAGTGCCTATCACCACTAATGTTGTGATTTCTAATATCGATCTGGGCGAAGTGTACAACATTATGTGCTAAATAATTTGTCAGTGACTTGCGACAGGTGATGGTTTTCTCCGGGTCGCATGCCTCCCCAACCAATAAAGTGGGGTTAAACACCATAAAACCCCTATATATATTATAAATATAGTTTCATGCGTTTGAACGCAGTGAATTAGAGTGAAATTATTTTCTCTTGCTGTATTTTATTATGTATAGGTGGCTAGCAAGTCGCACGGACGTTTTTTCCGCGAAACGACGGTTTCGGTTATTCACCACGACAGCGTCAAAGAGTACACATCTTAATTTTTAGTTAATTTTCCGACAATGGCTGACAGAGATATCGATTCTCAGGAACAGGACATCTCTCAGAAAGATGCTATGAAAGCTGTTAAAGCTCAAGGTGAATTAAATGCTAAATTAAGTCAAGATATTTCTAACTTAAGGCAATATATTAAAAGATAAAAGAATAAAATGGTTCACGGACAATCAGAATGTTGTTGGCATTTTAGCTAAATGTTGTATGAAATTTGAATTACAGGATATTGCACTGTGTATTTTTAAGAACTGTGTGCAACATAATATTTCCTTTGATGTAGAATGGGTTCCTAGAACTAACAATGACAAAGCTGAATACATTAGTCGTATAATTGATTACGGTGATTGGGGTGTTGTTTACGAACTATTTGGATTTCCTGTGGGGATCTCACGAAATAGACTGGTTTGCAAATGCTGGCTATCACAAGCTACCGGTATTTTATTCCCGTTATTGGACGGTGAACTCGATGGTTATTGATGCATTTACTATTGATTGGCATGGTATAAACGGTTGGTTTGTACCACCTGTTTGTTTAGTAGCGAGATTATTACGCAATATGAGGCAATGTACGGCGCATGAAACAATTATTTTTCCTTTATTGAAATCGGCAAATTATTGGCCAATTTTATCCCCTACAGGTGAAGGGTTTGTTAGTGAGATGAAGGGCTATATTGATTTACCAACTAACAAGGAATACTATACTCTTGGTAAAGGTAGTGAATCAGTATTTGGAAATATTGATTTACCTTTCAGGGTGTTGGCGTTGGAAATATAATTTGGTACTAGCAAATACTAATTCTACAAATCCTTTAAAAGGTGGCGGTTTATTTCAGCTTTTAACTTCATATGTCAGTGGTGGTGTTTTATATCCGTCTTTTTTGACAAAGTCCGTTTGAACGGTGGTTGGTATTGGTTTATATGATCAGCTAGGCAGTGGTGATGGTTTGTAATGGCCTACTGTAGGCAGTGGTGGTGGTTTATATGATCAGCTAGGCAGTGGTGGTGGTTTATAATGGCCTGCTGTAGGCAGTGGCGGTGGTTTATATCATCAGCTAGGCAGTGGTGGTGGTTTATAGTGGTCTGCTCTAGGCAGTGGTGGTGGTTTATATGATCAGCTAGGCAGTGGTAGTGGTTTATAATGGCCTGATGTAGGCAGTGGTGGTTGTTTATATGATCAGCTAGGCAGTGGTTGTGGTTTATAATGGCCTGCTGTAGGCAGTAGTGGTGGTTTATCTGATCAGCTAGGGAGTGGTGATGGTTTCTAATGGCCTGCTGTAGGTAGTGGTGGTGGTTTATCTGATCAGCTAGGCGGTGGTATTGGTTTATATCATCAGCTATGCTGTGGTTGTGGTTTATAATGGCCTGCTGTAGGCAGTGGTGGTGGTTTCTATCATCAGCTAGGCAGTGGTTGTGGTGTATAATGGCCTGCTGTAGCCAGTGGTGGTGGTTATTTGGAAGTGAACTTTAAGTTAGTCATGTTAATAGAATTAATGATATTATGTATAATTTATGACAGTTATATATTTTTTTAATATTATTTTGTAATAATGTAATTTGTTTTTACATATATTTTTGCAGGCTTTCGAAAATGCCTTTTTGGAATTGCTTCACTTGTCGAGAAAATGTATTTAATTCCTGGATTGTTAAAGGAGTGTACATCTAGCAACACAGTTCAAATTTATTATTATGGTTTAAGATTGATACAATGGTTTTTTATCCAATGGAATACTTAGTGAATTTATTTTACCGGCTAAGCCGATTCATGTCGCTTTATATTTAGCTTGTTTAGTGCAACAAAGTTCTTCGCCCAGTCCTATCAATCAAGCTTTTCATTGTATAAGATGGGCACATAATATTGCGAGTACGAGTTCTCCGACAGATTCTGATTTAGTGAAACATATTTTAAAAGGAGCAAAGAGGCGTTTATCAGTTCCTATTAAAAAGAAAGAGCCTATCACTCTGGATTTGCTCTCAAAGATGTATGATAAAATGTTCTGTGATCAAAATTTATATACACAGCGTACCATTAGTGCCTGCTTACTACCTTATTCTGGATTTTTAAGAGTTTCCAAATTGTTATATATTCAATCATGTGATGTTCTATTTAATCGAAGTCATATATCCGTTTTCACACAGAAAGTAAAACCGATATCTATAAAGATGGTGATAGAATAGTTATTGCTAGGACCGGTAATGAATTGTGTCCCGTTAAAAATTTTGAAAATTATTTGGAATGGAGTTATATTCCTTCGGATAGTGATGTTTATATATTCCGTTATCTGACGAAGTCAAAAGATCAGTTTATTTTCCGTAAGGATAACAAACCTCTTTCGTATACAAGGATGAGAGAACTATGCATAGAGGCTTTTTCGTCGTTTTTGCTGAACATTAAATCATTCGGTCTACACAGTTTACGTGCAGGTTGAGCCACCACAGCATGTAACTTTGGCAGCATCGGTGGTTCAGTGGTAGAATGCTTGCCTGCCACGCGGGCGGCCCGGGTTCGTTTCCCGGCCGATGCACCAGTATCAGATGGAGTGTTTAAAGAGACATGGAAGGTGGAAATCGTAGACTGCCAAAGACGGTTACGTTAAAGACTCTTTCTCCAATAGAATATTAGTTTCACTAAATTTGGGTCTCTAAAATATTCCTTTTTCATTAAATTTAATTTCAATTCTTTTCCCCTTTCTTTGGCTCAGCAGTGGTGTTGTCGTGTAACTTTGCACCATATAAGAGTTTTGTTTCTTTATTATTTTAGTATATTCATTACATGAGTTATAATATAATACGCATTACATTTCTTTTGTTATAGCATTTGTGGAATAAGGTATATGAGACATTAAGTAATAGGGTTAATCACATGAGATAACAGAATGAAGGTTATGACAACAGAAATATAATTTCATGCGTTTGCACGTTATGATATTCTAGTTCATATCCATTTTGAAGGATTTGTACAAATCCTTGCCATTTAGGATTTCATATTTACATATGTGCTTTGAGAGAAAATTGATAATTCCTGAAAATAATACTATATTATGAATATTTATGGATATTTATGATTTGACATTGATTTGACATGTATTGCTATATATGATCGTATATATAATAAACCCAGCTCCGGCGTTGTCGTGTAGCTTTGCACCTTATATGAGTTTTGTTTCTGTATTATTTCAGTATATTCATTACATGAGTTATAATATACACTCCGACAAAAGTTAAGCACCACCCTATATTTTTATCGATATATTTTTTACATCAATACTGTTAAAACAATACAATAGATATCACCAGTTTTCTTACACTTCTTAAAAGCCTACACCAAGGGCTCTAAAATTACCAATCTACGAAGTATTTATCATCCTGAAAGACGTGACTATGACGTGGCAAAAATGGGGTTCAAAACAGGCGCTGGAAAAACATAAAACAAGTTTATCTTTGATGGAAGTTTTTAACATTGCATTAAAATTCAGTCTTCAGATTTTAAGAACTTTTAAATGCATCTATTGTGCGTATGTGTAAGGCTTAAAAATCAATAACGAGTATATCCACCGCGTTTATTATGAAATTCTGCAACACGCCTCGTCATGCTTCGCACAAGATGCCTAAGCCGTTCTTGGGGGAACTGTTGCCACTCCTGTAAGATAGCAGTTCTTGAAACGTCAATATTTTGACATTTTGGATTGCGTTGGTTAATTTTTCGGCCAATAAAGTCCCGTACATGCTCTATAGTGTTCATGTCTGGCAACATTGCAGGCCATGGAACTGTCTGAACAGCCTCTTGCTGTCAAAAATATTGTACAATTCGGGCTCTATGTGGCCTAGCGCTGTCGTCCATGAACATTGGCCTGTCAGCCAACGCATGATTGTCGAAATGGGTGACTACGCGTGGCGCGAGCACATTGTCACGGTAGATTGCTAAAAATAATCAACGGGATCCGTAAGGATCGATTTGATTATTTTTTAAGAATCTACAAGCTGGGGTGTATTCTCTTAGATAATACATTTCCATCCACGACAGTGTTTTCATTATATATTTTTACACTTTTAATGCCAAATACTACACAATTAACAAAAATAAAACGATCAGTTTTTATCGGCATCCATACGTTCTCCTTTATATTTAGATAGTTCAAGGTCTTTCAAGTGTCCAGATGTTCACCTATGGTCTGTTTGATTTGTAATTACTTACGATTGGTTCGTTAGATGTTTTTGCATTACAGAAATATATTTTAAACGTTCAAGTATTTGTCAGTTCTGAACATAAATTATCCCAAATTTGAAATATTGTATCGTGTCTTGCTTATATATATGCATATATATTGATCAATTGCTGATTGTTGATATTGTGCAAAGCAAAGTTTACTACCAAGAGTCATATTATTAATTATATAATATAACAGTGTGACCACCTTAGATACTCAAAGTAGACTTTAAAAAGCCCAACAGGGGTTCGATGCCCAAATATTTACAACACGTTTTTAGACCTAAAATAGTAAAATGTTAAAGTCCATATTCCCAAGAAGAAAGAAAAACTGTAGATTCTTAAAAATAATCCACTGTTCGAACATTGGTGTGACGTCAGAGAAATGTATTGTAGGTGGGTAATTACAAGTAATGAATTTTCTTTCTTTAAGGAGGGCACGGGTGGCTCAATAAGTTAGGTAGTTGGACTACTTAACAACTCACATCACCAATACGGCGCCCGGCTTTGCGAATTACAAAAAAGGGTGCACTCGCCTCGCAGTCGCAAGTGATAAAGTTTACCAGTTGCTTGCCTATAGTTGGTGGTTCTCTCCAGGTCGCCATGATATAGCTGAAATATTGCTGAAAGTGGCGTTAAACACAAGAAATTAAATCAAATCAAATCTTTCATGAAGAAAAGTTTTAATTATACCAAAGGGGCAACCAGAGGCCGTAATTCGAAAGACATAAAAATACAATGGCCAAAAAAAGGACAAAATTCCACAACTATAAAATACTACGCAGAAGATTGAGCAACACGAACACCATTTAAAACACGGGATGAACTCTGACCCTGAAAATTGTCAATGTACATCACATCATCGGCATTAAATGTGAGAGGGTTCAAGATTTGTTTTTTCACATGCATGACTTCTATCTGTAATCAAAGAGGAGAGTATAAGATTCATAACTAGACTAAATTACTTGCTCTCAAAACTTTTTAAATCATTTGGTTTTCCAACCTTTCGACTTGGAGTGTACCTGATGAAGGTTATTCCAGAAACGCGTCGTGTGCAATGAATTTGATATCTACGTTTTTGTATACATAAAACATATAATAATATAATGACAAAATTATTTATTTTAAGCTAAAGTTAAGCATTAAATCAGTTTCAATAGTGCATGTGTGTTTTTCTTAATATAAAAAACGACAAAATTCGAGAATTTATCCGATCTGATTATTCAACGCATCAAGCTACGTATCAAGGGGATTTAACTCTATGTGTAAATAAAAAACATAATAATTGAATCATATAATAGAAACAATACTCATCTCAAAAGTGTTATTTTCTATAGTTAAAACTCATTGCCACAAGAGTGTACACTCTGATGAAGTCTGAGATTGTCACAAGTACCTGAGGTATATATACGATTGTACTATAACCCGACTTCTTTGTTACTTGCTATTTAAGTTGCATACAAACAACAAACCACTAGTTTATTTAAATGTTATTGAATTTATGTTTTAAAGCGCTAAATAAACGGATGATTTAGAAGAATGTAAACGTGACAAGCTATATAACCCGACTTCCTTGTTAATTGATTTTCCAGTTGCATACAAACAACAAACCACTAGTTTATTTAAATGTTATTGAATTCATGTTTTAAAGAGCTAATAAACGGATGACTTAGAAGAATGTAAACGTGACAAGTTATTTTGAATTGAAAACACCCGACATTAAATTGCTCTAACTGTCACGTTTGCATATTCAAGTTGACATACATTTTAGTCAGTTATTTTATTCTCTTAATTTAAATCTACAAATCTACAAATATATATATATACGTCTAAAAATTCAACCCAACGGTGTTAGAATTAGAACTTTGAGCTGACAATTTTTTGCTCACCCTCGACGGGATTTGAAATCACACCATTGATACAATGCAGCACCAATAGCTTAGCCTTATGGCCAGCACCCTAGACCACTCGACCACATCCTCTATATAAAAAAATATAGTTTCAATAGCCGAAGTGTGACCTTGTCTTATATATATTACATTGGTTTTAGAGATATCTCGTTACTGATCAAGCATATAGAAGTTGTTATAACAACATAACATTACTCAAGTCTTACGATAGGTAGGTAGGCTGCAAGCACAAACAAAATATGATATGAAACAAGGTTTTGTGTTTATTACACAAATAAGGTATCAAGTCCATGCAACTCCCGTCTTCCAAACGCAGCGGAACAAATCAGATTCAAGATGAAATAGTCAGGAGTGCGACGAAATTTCTATCAGATATAAGGCATAGGAGCGTGATCAGCCGTGAGTTGCCGACGATGGAGAGGTTTTGATGTGTCAACATTCTACACCACACGTTATATAAGATGTAGGTTTGAGCAGGGAGAACACTTATTTGTTCTAAAGACACAGATTCATGTCAAAAGCACTCACAAGATGATATATTGTAAGACCTCCACCTGCTATTGTCTGGTCATCTCCGTGTTTAATTATGTTGTATTGGTATTTGTAAAAACGATTATCTATTTCCTCTAAAAATTAATATTAGAAGAGGTATGCCAAACGTAATTTTAACTAAATATAATAGCACTAATCAGAACGAAACGTAATCTTGACATAAGGACTATTTAGGACAATAAATTTCACGTCAAGTCTATTGTTTGGTTCAGTATGATTTTTTAAGCCTAAAGAGTCGTCATCATATTGGGTTACATACCACATCATCTCACTAAGAGGAAAGGTTTGTACTCATAAAACTGATTTAACCCCGCCTCTTTTTATTGAAGTACATGTACGAAGCCATGAAAGTGAGTGGTCATATATCTGTATTAGTGGTATCGATGTTGTCTCTTTCTAAGATTTTCGCTTTTTGAAATGTTCCGACAGTGTGGTATTTTTGTGTATGTTAATCTTAATACAAATTCAGGGATATACCCAGTTCAAGTCAAAAAGAAACCAGTCTTGCCAAACTTGTCTAAAATACCATTCATTAGAGCTATTTAATGTTTACTTCTATAATGATCATTACATGTGACACACCGATATATATAACAACTGGTTTTCATTATATGAAAAGGGATTTTTGTTGAAGACATTAAATCTTTGGAATCCGAAAAGTAAATGAATATGATATTTTGTAATACCTAAAATATATAAACATACATAATAGAGGTCTAAAGTTATTATTTCGCTTCAATTATTCTGGGTGTCGTTGCACTTCATTGCACAATAACAACATGAACGTATACAAATTATTTTGTTTACCAATCTAATGATGAGTTATGGACCATGAGACTGATAAATAAGTGAAGACTTGCATACTTGTGAACAGGTAAAACATAAAGGGGAAATCATCATTAAATTGTTATTAATCACAAAATTTATTACTTTTGATCTTATTTTAACAAGACCAATATAATATCATCACAGCAGATTTAACGCAAACAAAGAAATATTCATCACATCACACCAACGTAAAGTTATCTAGATATAAGAAGTGACGAGCTAATAAAAACGTAGACATTAAATTTAGTGCACACGACGTGTTTCTACAATAACCTTCACCAGGTACGGTCAATATAGAAATACTGGAAAGCCAAATAACTTAAACGACGAAGAGTTAATTTTTACAGACAAGACATTGGGAAATAAGTGTATTGTATTTGAAGTGTTCCACCGTAAATAGTCTGTTTTACTGTACCAAATTGAGCTTACCTGGAGACGTGTAGCTGGGCCATGTAAACGGATATTTGCGGCAGTAATGACATTTTCCCAACAATAACATTTGTTTACAATTATCAGCCGTTTTTAATCTATTTCCTTGCATTAGAATTATAATTTTATAGATGGATTTAGAAGAACAACAATATATTTATTTAAAACAACGATATGATGCAGTAAGATGAAAAACAATAACCACGAAATACAACAGTAGCTATGGTTACACCTTGTCTGTATAACTAATATAAACAATAACCACCAAATACAACAGTAGATATGGTTACACCTTCTCTGTATAACTAATAGAAACAATAACCACCAAATACAACAGTAGCTATGGTTACACCTTGTCTGTATAACTAATAGAAACAATAACCACCAAATACAACAGTAACTATGGTTACACCTTGTCTGTATAACTAATATAAACAATAACCACCAAATACAACAGTAGCTATGGCTACACCTTGTCTGTATAACTAATATAAACAATAACCAGCAAATACAACAGTAGCTATGGTTACACCTTGTCTGTATACCTAATATAAACAATAACCTCCAAATACAACAGCAGCTATGGTTACACCTTGTCTGTATAACTAATATAAACAACAACCACCAAATACAACAGTAGCTATGATTAAACCTTGTCTGTGTAACTAATATAAACAATAACCACCAAATACAACAGTAGCTATGATTACACCTTGTCTGTATAACTAATATAAACAATAACCACCAAATACAACAGTAGCTATGGTTACACCTTGTTTGTATAACTAATATAAACTATAACCACCAAATACAACAGTAGCTATGGTTACACCTTGTCTGTATAACTAATATAAACAATAACCACCAAACACAACAGTAGCTATGGTTACAGCTTATCTGTATAACTAATATAAACAATAACCACCAAATACAACATTAGCTATGGTTACACCTTGCCTGTATAACTAATATAAACAATAACCACCAAATACAACAGTAGCTATGGTTACACCTTTTCTGTATAACTAATATAAACAATAACCACCAAATACAACAGTAGATATGGTTACACCTTATCTGTATAACTAATATAACAATAACCACCAAATACAACAGAAGCTATGGTTACACCTTGTATGTATAACTAATATAAACAATAACCACCAAATACAACAGTAGCTATGGTTACACTTTGTCTGTATAACTAATATACACAATAACCATCAAATACAACAGTAGCTATGGTTACACCTTGTCTGTATAACTAATATAAACAATAACAACTAAATACAACAGTAGCTATGGTTACACCTTGTCTGTATAACAAATATAAACAATAACCACCAAATACAACAGTAGCTATGGTTACACCTTGTCTGTATAACTAATATAAACAATAACCAGCAAATACAACAGTAGCTATGGTTACACCTTGTCTGTATAACTAATATAAACAATAACCAGCAAATACAACAGTAGCTATGGTTACACCTTGTCTGTATAACTAATATAAACATTTAAATAAAATAATATAGGATGGAAAATGTTTTGAAATTACCTTTTCTTTGTGAAATAAAACACTGTAATAAATTGGCAGTCAATAAACAAACTAAACCAGTTGGTATTAATGCATGGAATCGAGTGATTGTTGTTTGACGCCTATTCGGCAATTTTTCAGCTATATCATGGCGAGAACAAGCTAATTTTCAATGAGACGATGATGATGATGTCCGATTTGTACTAGACCAACACGCTGGGTTTGATGTTTTATAGTGCTAGATCACTGAAACAACCGTCCGCGGATAGACATGTCTCCCTACTCGGACACATTATCCTGATTCCGGGCCAACCAGTATTTGATCTTTCTCCTTAATGCTGCGTATTTAGCGGAGAAGCAATAAATATAGTCTTTGGCTTGACCCGATCGAGGTTCGAGCCCATGATCTACCACTCTCAAGGCGAGCTCGCTAACCATTATGCCACCGCTGTGGTTGTGTATTTTACTCATGATACAATCCCTTATATACATCAGCCATATAGTTTCATTTTTAAATATTTGTCAGAAAATAAACAGAAAGTGTTCAAATGGAAACTGTTTCACCATATACTACAAACAAAAGTCTTATTGACGACATGAAACATTTCTTCTATAAATTTGTGTAATTTTTGTAAAGAAGAAGAAGATTATCAACATTATTTTATTTCTTGTAAATATTTAAAAGATTATTGGACTTATATTAATCAGTTACAGCAAAATGTGTACAAGGCTATAAACTTTCTGGTAAAGACTATTTTGATTTTTTGTTAATCCTTGACAATTGTAGGATTCTATCTCTTTATAATATATGATGAAATGTTGAGAGAGAGACTCTCATTATATATGTAACAAGCATTTGAATAAAATATTATTGTGTTGTTAAAAACGCTATTAGACAATCCACTAACGATGTTAATAGTACATAGGCAAATCAATTGATTCAAATAACATAGGTAAGATGTGTTTACAACATTTACAGGTTTTTATTTCCTTAATAAAACTTACATCAAATTTAGTGTGCACATCACGTTTCTGCAATAACCTTCATCAGGTACACTCAAAGTCAAAGGACTGAAAAACCAACTGATTTAAAACTATAAAGAGAATATTTAAAGAGTGATTGTCAAAATTTCCACCAATATCAACTAAACGAACAATTATCTCTCACCTTAACTCACTGAACACAAAAATATAATATTTCGTTGGAAATCCAGGTACTAGTTTTGGACAGGCATACACAGATGGCGGGGTTAAATGAATTAATGGGATCCCAATCCT
>MJUT01013477.1:51479-72720 GCA_002080005.1 Gigantidas platifrons
CAAACTCTCAACTGAACGCTCCAAGTTAAAATCATAATCATTGGTGATGAACGGTATCAAGCATCTTGACATAGGAATGAAGGGCGGAGCCGTACACGATACATCCTTAATCTAATTTTGATCGGATCAATGATTCATATAAATTTAGCAAAAACCGTGCTATCCACACGGTAGGTCAATAGCAAATGCCGGAGTTAAACTAGTTAGTAATATATGAAAGATAATGATTACAAAATATTAGTACTGCCGTATATCTAATGTATTCTTATTCATTATCTATAGAATGTGAAGGTGGATAGTTGTAAACATACGGATATGACGTTAGTCAACGACGACCTACAAACACGTGACCCCGTACCAGACGAAGAGTGGTCCTACGGTGGAAAAAAAGCAGTAGTGTATTTTCTATTAAACTACTTGGAAACTTCGCGCATAGTTTTTGACAATGAATCTATGCCACTCAAATTGAAAAGCCGCTACGTAAATTTCAAAGATAACTTACAGAATGAATCTGGCACTGACGTGGAGTTAATATTTACAGGCGAGAAATTATAATTTTATATTTGAACTTAGAAGAACAAAAATATATTGTCATGCTTAGGCCTATATATCTCAAACAACTATATGAAGTAATAATATGAGAAATGAAATATAGGACGTTGACCGTGACATTGTAGGAATAATTCCAAAATCAAATATCAAAATCGTAGAAAACCGATAATCGTACAACACAAATACATTCATGATCCCTCGCATTCCTGGCTTGGTACAGACACTTCAATAAAATGTGGCGGGGTTAGACCTAAGCCTTCCTCAGTGAAATGATGTGGTCATGCACGTGCTTTCCACGTGTGAGTAAAATGCCAACCATCTCTTATAGCCGGACGAACAGCGTTATTATAAAGAACTCTGCAATCTTTAACATTATACATAATATATTTAATCTTCGTGACACAGAAGTTGTCATATGTATAATATCAATTATATTACAGGGAACAAATGTTCTCAAACATTATCTAAATATTAGATATTATACAAGACAAAATGTTTAAACAATAGTCTTCTTTGATTCATAATCTAATAACCATTTTTCGTCATCTATACATCTATACAGTACGCAACTGACATAATACTTTTCAAAAAGGTGGTGATATCTCCTATACAGATATATCATGTTTGAGGGGGGGGGGGGGTTATTTACGAAAAATACCATTCGGCTTGGGAAATTTAGCCTCAAGACTGGTATTTCTCGCAAATACCCCTCACAAACATGATATATCTGTTTAATTACACCGAATATTATTTAGAACACTGGCTAAATAAATAATAACTTTTGTTTGTCGTTTTCATAAGCTAACATGATGTATCTGTTTAATTCTACCGAATGATGTTACATAAAACGCACAACTGATAACGTTTAACAAATTTTCTTACAAGCGTCTCGGTGAAGGGTAAAAACGGCAAATACGATTTTGCAAATACCATGAAAAAAGTTAAATCTGATGCAAATACACCTTCATGAAGAAAACATTCTGCAAATTCACAATACAAGGCCTGAAATTGTAAAAAAAAGGCTATTAACCAATCAGAATGCAGCATTCTTATATAAGGTGTAATTATAAAGGAAATAATATAATATTTGCATATCCCATGATTGATTGATTGATTGATTGATTGATTGATTGATTGATTGATTGATTGATTGTTGATTGATTGATTGATTATTCATTAACGTCCAGAGAGCAGTGTTTCAGCTATATTCAGGAAGACAACAGGCTCAACGAAAAATAAGAAAAAACACTATATAAAGTATTGAGGGAAAGGATGGGCCAACTGGGTCCATGATTTTTGAATGTCAAAAGAAAAGTATGGAGAGTTGAGTAGAGACGACAAATTCAGTGCTTTGTACCAACTACAGGCAATGTTGGGCTCATCATGCATAATTAGCTTAACCTTGCCACTTTTATTGAAGTGACTGTACCAAGTAAGGAGAATGCGCGGTCATGTATTTGTGTGTTAGGGATATCGAATATGCCTCTTTCTACGATTTTGATATTTATATTTGGCATTGTTGGGACAGTGTGGTATTTTTCGTTTTTCATTTTATTACTAGCCATGTAATATCAATGTATGTGTAGTACGTTACAGTAGTATATTTTGTGTGTAGTATGTCATAGTTGTAGAGTTTGTGTGTGTAGTATGACACAGTGGTATAGTTTGTGGGTGTAGTATGTCACAGTCGTATTGCGTGCGTGTGTGTAGTATGTCACAGTAGTATAGTTTGTGTGTGTAGTATGTCACAGTGGTATATTTTGTGTGTGTAGTATGTCACAATAGTATAGTTTGCTTGTGTAGTATGTCACAGTAGCATAGTTTGTGTATGTTGTATGTCACAGCAGTATTGCGTATGTAGTATTCTACAGTAGTATAGTTTGTGTATGTAGTATGCCACAGTAGAATAGTTTGTGTGTGTAATATGTCACAGTAGTATAGTTATGCGTAGTATGCTACAGTAGTATAGTTTGTGTGTGTAGTATGCTACAATAACATAGTTTGTGTGTAGTATGTCACAGTAGTATAGTTTGTGTGTATAATATGCTACAGTAGTATAGTTTGTGTGTAGTATGATAAAATAGTATCGTTTGTGTGTGTAGTATGCCACAGTAGTATAGTTTGTGTTTGTAGTATGATAAAATAGTATCGTTTGTGTGTGTAGTATGCTACAGTAGTATAGTTTGTGTGTATACTATGCTACAGTAGTATAGTTTGTGTGTATAATATGCTACAGTAGTGTAGTTTGTGTGTAGTATTTCGCAGTAGTATTGTGTGTGTGTGTGTGTAGTATGCTACAGTAGTATAGTTTGTATGTGTAGTATGTAACAGTAGAATAGTTTGTGTGTGTAATATGTCACAGTAGTATAGTTATGCGTAGTATGCTACAGTAGTATAGTTTGTGTGTGTAGTATGCTACAATAACATAGTTTGTGTGTAGTATATCACAGTAGTATAGTTTGTGTGTAGTATGCTACAGTAGTATAGTTTGTGTGAGTAGTATGGTAGAGTAGTATAGTATTTGTGAGTAGTATGCTATAGTAGTATAGTTTGAGTGTGTAGTATGCTACAGTGGTATAGTTTGTGTGTGTAGTATGGTACAGTAGTATAGTGTGTGTGTGTATTATGTTGCAGTAGTATAGTTTGTGTGTGTAGAATATTACAGTAGTGTAGTTTTTGTGTGTAGTATGTTACAGGAGTATAGTTTGTGTGTGTAGTATGATATAGCAGTATAGTTTGTGTGTGTGTGTTATTTATTTCTTGTTTTATTATAGGTAGTCATGCACAAAACCTTCTAGCGTTTCACTGGCGATACCCACCTATTACACCACTAGCCATGGGTAGACAAGCCAAAGATGATATTGATGTTTTGCTTGTTTACAAATCCAACAGTGCCACTCAAATATGCCATTCTACGGAACGACGATATATAATGAAAGAGACATATCACCCAGGATATGTAATGTTATTTAGAGGGTCAAAAATTATTTCGAGTAAAGGATTTTAAAAAATACTGGAAAAATATAATAGATAGAGTTGAAATCCATAAACGAACAGGACGAGGCGAACGCTTTCCTGCAAGAGGAGATAAGTCATCACGTAATTATTGATAAGATTTACATAGAAACATTAAGATAACAAAAGGGGTAATGAAAAACCGTAATTCGGAGGACAGATAAAACAGTGAACATAAACACACCATGGTCTAAAAAACACTACACAGAAAAAAAGATAGAGCAACACAAACTTCAATTAAATCCAGGTTGAACTAAGGTGCCCCGAAGGTAATCAGTTCTTGTTCCACTATTGGCATCCGTTGTGTCACTCATAATAAAACACCGGTGGTAAGTCTTGAACGAGGAAAGAACGACGGTATTTGTCAACTACACACAACATATCTTTGGTCATCTATCAAACAGAAAGTAAGTAACGGTTTACCATGTCATGATATCATGTTTATTCCAAGATATGTTTTGCATCTGTTCCACAGGTACAATAATACTGTTTTCATTCACGTATACGTCACGATATAATTGAAACATTGCTAACGTTGGCACTAAACACCAATCAATCAATCAATCAATCAATCAATCAATCAATCAATCAATATTTTCATATAATATTCCACATACAATTGTATTTGTGCTATTTAACCAATAGTGCATAGCACTGAGGATCATATGGCAGTTTATGGACCGGTCAGTCACCCCTAAAATGTTATATGGACCGAAGTGAAGCTGATAATGATAAAATGTATATAAATGACCGGGTAATAATGACTATTCTCAGAGCTAAACGCACAAAACAGCCCCGTGAATCCACGGGTGGAGGATAGCAACTACCGTCTCGATAGGGGGTAGGGAATGTCAAGTTATAATACACTAAATATCTATTGTGTAGTAAATAAAAACATAGATGTGAAATTTAGTGTCCACGAATCTTTTTTGGGAATACTCTTCATAGCTCATAGTCAAAAAAAGCTTGAAAAACAAAATAAATTAAAAGTTTGTGGGAGCAAGTAAACAAAAGGGGCTAAGCAGGTTAGTTAAACTCGGCTAAGGACACCCATGCCAGAGATAGGAGACCCTTAGTTTTATTAATAATTAAATTATGGAGAACCATAAATGTTAATACTAGATATATCTACTAAACCATATCAGTATCGTAACACTGACTACTAAATATCGAAACAAAGTAGGCACATTGTTTCCGCTTCAAGTTTTCGTCACGAGCCAACTCTACATACCTTTCGTCACGGCCCAACTCTATGCCATTGTCCCATCATGTCTGCATCATTCTTAGTGATGAACCCTGAATCACTGCTCGTACGACGTTAAACAGCCATCAATCATTCATAACAATGAACTGAACTCAGCACAGAGAAGTTAAATATGATACTAGGCCACTGAACTCTATTCAATAACAAATGTGTCATATCTAGCCGTCATCAAACTTTGTTATAAAATCGCCAAACAAAATAAATTGCATGGTATTATAAACTTGACATAAGAGTGTGTTGCATATTTGTATACGTTGTAAGTAAATAAACTGAATACTGTCATCGTGTATTGGTGTGTTAGATGTATCCGTTTTACATCTTTCTACGATTGTTCTACTGTATGTTTTAACTGTGTCGACAATGTTGTATTATTTTGTTAATGTCACTTCATACTAATATCATTGTCATTTTTAATTTTGGAAAACGGTTACTGTGAAAATAACACTGAAAATTGATATTTATGAAAGATTAAACATTCTCAAATTACACACAGTACCCACAATGTAACAAATGACCTTTACATATTTTAACAGAAAATGCAGAAAAATAGAGTGTAACTATGGTAAATTAGCTCGTATCTTTAGTTTTCTGTGTAATGTTTTGTAGATCATTGTTTGTCCTTTTTACTTTAGCCATTTTATTGTCTGTCCTTCGATCTACGGCTGCAGATTTTCCCTTTGGTATCAATATTACATCTTTAGCTCTATTAATTTATGTCTTGGCATTATATAACCAGATAGTTTAAATTATATTCAATCGTAGCAGGAACGACGATACAAAGTGAGGCTTGACTCGCTGTAAAATGTATGCTACGTGATTCTAATGTGGATAATACTATATCAACTGTATGATTTGGCTATAATCAACGAGAATTTAACTGAAACAGCTTGTATTGCAATTTAATAATCAACAATAAATAATCAACAATTATCAAAAATGCAAAAGTATAATTTAGACATGATATTTAATTATGTTACCCTAACATGTGACTAGAAATGGAAGTAAAAAAACCTCCTACTTTGGGCTACGTGGTAGCTCTCAAGCAATGAAACTTTTATTGATTTCAAACTATAGATAAAATGAACACAGTCCCTGAAATATTTGAAGCGAAATGTTTAAGAGCAAAATTGTATATTTAAAGTCAAACAGTCTCTAAATTTTTACAATGGAATGAAAATATAAATGTTTTAATTATAATTTATTATTCAAAGCGACATTTTAGAAATATAGATATTCAAATTATAGGCGAATTTTTAAAATTGTAAAACTCAGGAACGATAATCAAATGTCAATATAGCCAACTTGGCTACACAACAATAAAACGAAAAAAATATACTACACGGTCGGAACAATTTCAAACTCAAATATCAAAATCGTTGGAAAACAAAAAAATCGACATCCCCAACATAGGGATGCACGGTCGATCTCTTTCCTGTCTTGGTACATGCACTTCAAGTGGAATTTTAAAATGTTGAAATACCAGAGAATTGCTACTGACTATTGAATGAAACCAAAATAATTTTGATGTATGACATTTGTCAGAAACTTGTGAATATTTGTTTTTGTTTTAAATGTCAGGAAATCAAAACTGTACTTGACGATACATGTCATCTTAAACATTATTTTGTCATAAATCTGAATAATGGTGGGTTTGGATGCGATTTTTGTAGCAATAGGTTTCAATAATATGAATAGAACAAAGAAATGATTATTTTTAAAATGATGTTACCTTTCATTTGACTTATAATATATTAAGTAAATAAGTGGTTATGGCTTCCTTGCAATATTCCTTTATTTACCAGATCATTCATCAAATCTTTAAATTGAAGAACAAAACAATGAACGTATTTATCAATCTTGTCACGTAAATTCAAAAGAGTTGTTCCGTAGATTATTAATTTGCAAAATGCTATACTACTTTGTACTTAAGAAACAAAAAACACCAAACGTGGTCTTTAGAGAAATGTTACTGTTTTACTGCTTAAAAGGACACAGACAAGATGATTGTCTCTCTTGATCCACAGCATTAATAAAATCAAATTCATAAACTATTTTAAAAAGTAAATATTTACTGGAAACATCCTAGTTTCGCAAACAAAATAAACAATTTAAAAATAACTAAACGGAATACGACAAAATAACAATTTGAATAGTTTGATAACAGTCAAATAGAGTATAAATCGTCATCAACAGTGAAAACGACTTGTCTCGTATGTTATTTAGAGTTGTATGTCTCCATAAACTCCATGACATCATCACAAACACAGAACAATCGACCTCCTTTTCCAGTGGCTATTGCTTACCGGATATTGCGAAGAATATATTTGCTGTTAATCCATAGCGTATCCTTTTTGTTTTGCCAACGAAATCTTTTCAACTATAAAGTCACTATGTAGAGTCTTATCACTAACGTCGTCCTCTAAAACTTGTCCGATGTAGCAAATTATATCATAAGCAGCTAGAACATAATCACCTCTGCTACATGTAATTTCTTCATTCTGTACAGGAGTTGCATTGTTATAACCAACCCAAATGTGTGTATCATACAGGTGATGTTCAGTCTGTTTTAGCAAGTCCACTGTGTTCCATCCGCATGCAGGTAGTGTTTCTTTTTATCAAATTGCAGTGATTATCTGTTGAAATAGCATGAACAGTGCCCTTTCCAGGTTTAATGTCCGCTTACCTTCCTTCAATTTCGGCATTTGCCATCTCGTATTCATCAGTAGTAATCAGTTGGTATTCGATCTCGCCCTCAATAAACTCCATGGCGTCTTCAATTACCGCAGTTTCCTGTTTTACTGCATTATCCGCGTTCCTTTTGTTGGTGCAACCCAATCCATGACACGCACTTTTTCCATGACCTGATTCAAAGTAATGCCATGACGCTTTGCATCCATGATTAACGTCAAACCTACTGATGAAATCAAACACAGACTTATTATGGTATTGGGTAAAGGCGATTCTGTCCAAAAATGTATATATTTCAGTTCTGGTACGTAATTCTTTACCGTATTTACTAATTCTTCACAATCGCATTCACCATTGCGGCATTGTGGTGCAATACTTCCGATACTAACTTTTATGGCATAGACTGTTGTTAGCAACTTTGAAATAAATGATAACAGGATGGAGGGTTACAATTGACGCATTCCAATACACAGATTGTATCTCCTCCATTTTCTGACAGTTATAGTTATCACAGAAATCCATTTGAATAAGAGCATGGGAGCATGGTTCGCAGGTAGTTAACTTTGATTTGATTTACATATTCTAGTTATTTACATATTTATAATGCTTTTTTATTGACGTCTTCGACATTTTGTGCCCTCTCGTACACAAACGTGTCTTATTTCTATTCACATAGTCATTTCTGGTCTGGTGTACGCATTCGTGAGAAAATTGGTATTCCATGTAGAAAAAAAGGGTAATAAATGGAGTAAACTAGTTGGTACTGAGATGCCATTTATTACCGGCGACAGCAATTATCCCGGTTCCGTGAGAATTAGTCTAAACCTGGTAACCAAACCAAAAAGAGCATTACCACTGATGTTGTGATTTCGAATCTCTATCAGGGCGAGTTGTACAACATTATGTGAGTGCGTCAGTGATTTGCGACAGGAAGTGTTTTCATTTGAAGCCGGGAACCGGCGCATTTCACCGGCTATTGCTATCTAATCCCCGGCTATGAATTTTCCAAGCATGGGTTTAATGATAAAAAATAAATCGAGTTGTCTTTTCTATTTTAATTGTGTAAGTTTGGCATTTTCCGGCATGTACTCTCGGAGTGAACATGGGATTATATAATTCGGGGATTGAAAACAAATCTTAGTGTTTGAGCTTGGTTACGATTTGAGGTTAATTTCGTGTATGAAAAAGCACTGCTCTGACAGAAACTAGTCGATGGCGAATTGTTTCTTTCAGCCTCAAATTCTCGTCCCATTTATAATATTTCAATTACTTCTGGTTTTTATCTAACGGTTTCGTTTACTTCAGAGGATAAATATGAAATGAACGAAGGCTGAAGAAGGGAAGAATTAATTATTTCTTTATGTTAAAACATTACGATTTACAGTAGGAAAAATAAATAAAAGTTTAATTATTCCAACGGAAGATTTGAGGCCGACTAGCTTTGGTCCGAATGCCATTGATAACATCGACGAAGCGGCAGAAATCAATATTGAACTTTTGTCAAAAAAAGGCAAAAAGATGATTAAAATAATTTGAATTAATTGATTGAAAGAGTGAAGGGAATATAATCCACGTCTATGTTTTCTATTAAAGTAATCATGGTCCGATCGTGTAACGTTGTATCGGTATGGAAAAAGGGGGGTACTGCCGAATACGATTAGCACCAGCCCAAGAGTAGACCAGTACAATTTAGTTTAATTGTTCAGACCACTAAATATTTTCAGTTTTTTATTTAGAACTACATTTGTATATACAATAAATTGCAGGAATTTGATTCGGACCAGTAAATTCAAATGTTCATTTCGGGAACTGGGCCAGTAAGATGCCACATTTCTTTTAAAGTTCTGATTCGAATATCTCGAATGATATAGCAAATATTAAATGTCCCTAGTCATTTTCAAGAATCCTCTGTCTGACATTATTTTGATTTTCTGTTTGAGGACATGCGATATACATATATATGCATTAACATGAAACAGTATCTAGTCTGTCAACCTATAGACTATATGCATATGCAGATGTATATATACATCTATCCCCTTCTGAAGCACATGCTTGAGTTCTCCCTTAAAATTTTGTATGAGGGTTTGGTCATTTGTGATTGTATATTTTCAAAATGAAAGTTTATTGAAATGTACGAGTCTTTGACAACTTTCATTCTTCATTTTGTATTGATACTGGTTTGTGTTATATCAACAATCCGATTCTTGAATATTACTTACTTTGAAAGTTCTTTTCTGTTATTAAAAAAAGTTAAATTCATACTTTATTTCAAAATCTTAAGGGAGAAATTACAGTAAGAATTTAGAAAATGCTAGCAAATTAACAAGTATATTCTTTAAATATAATAATATAATATAAGCTTTAAGATAAGCAATTCATAATGATGCTATTTTAATTATTAAAACAATCTTAATGCTGATATAACTTCATACTATGTCAAGAAAATGAAGCAAACACCAATATTTTCAATAGTACATAATGATAGGGGAAGTCCATATTTCTTTTCTGAAAGATCAAGTTTATTTCTACTGCCTACCAAACTTGTACATTTATCTTTGACCTGAAAAATTGCAAAACCGTGTGGCATCTTTCTCATAAATAACAATGGAAAACGACTGATGGTTGTTAATCTTGAGAAATCATTCTCAATGAAAAAATTTTGAATGGTCAAGAAGATTTTTTAAAGTTAGGAAACACCCTCAAAAGCAAGTCAAAATTCACCAAATCAAAAATTAGCTGGGATGTTTCCACCTGCACTGAACCCACTGGGGGCATTCTGACTCTTGGCCGAATTTTCTCTCCGTCTATATAATTCTAAGATCTCCCCCTATCACAATTTGTAGTGAAAACACTGGACAGGTAGTAGGTTTTCTCCGGTTTCCTACACCAATAAAACTGAACGTCATGATATAACTGAAATATTGTTGAAAATGGCGTTAAACACCATCAAACAAAATCACCCATAGCAATTCCCAGTTCTAGTACAAATAGCCTTGGAAACTTGTGCAATTTGTTGTGAATTTAACGATATGTTTATTATTAGTAAGAAGAGTTTAAAGATACCAAAGGGGCAATCAGAATCCGTATATGGAAGAAGAACAGACGGCCAAAAGAAAAAGTACAAAAGGACAAACAACGATCTACAAAACATACATATAAAACTAAAGATCGAGTAACACGAACCCCACTAAAAACCGGGGGTGCACTCAGGTGCTCCTGAAGGGTACGCAGTTCCTGCTCCACTAGTTGCACTCGTCGTGTTTATATACTTACAAACCCAGTAACACCGGTCATCTTGGATAATCTTGAGCTTTATACAAAATATATTTATCCTTGGTGACGCGGAACTTGTCATATGTATCAGGGTGGTAATATTCAAAAAGCTGTTGTCATTTGTTTAATCATTCCGGCAATATCTCCTTTTGATGCTGGATATTATCGATGTAAATATTACTATACAAGTCCGTAGAGTACTTTGGTCTGGCTTTTATCATACAGGTTCGTTGTTAAAATAGTATAAAAATTAGCTTTACCTTGTCAGATGGTTGTTGCAAAATTTCCGCCATTATAAGGTTTTCGATAACAAATACCCGGATGTATGACGTAGATTGTCCACCCTGTGCATAGTAATGATCCGCACACGCGGCATAGTGACATCAGTACCAGACATGTTATCATCAGTATGTTGAAAGAGCGCTGAAATATGTTTAAAAAAAAGAAGATCCACTTCAGCAAATTGTCATTTCTGTGCAGGTGGCGTCGTATTAGCCTGTACCATTTAGCTTCCGCTTTCTTTTGTTTCTATGAGTTTCTATCGTATTTAATATAAGAAGGCGTGACTTTTTAAGAGAACGAAAGTAAACTTAGTATTTTAAATTAAATATAACTAATTATCAGTTGATTGATTGGTGTTTAACGCCAGCTTTAGCGGTATTTCAGCTCTATCGTGGCGTCAACAAATTTTATATTTTAATAACAAGACCCTTAGAAATAATACATACTTGTGCATTAAACAATCGGGTGATATATACAAAGAAATAAGAAAAGAAAAATAAATCTGACATAATTACCTATCAGTTTTCATTTAAGAAATGTAGAAGCTTAACATGCCTGGATAAATATATGTGAAGAAAAAGAAGTTTTCAAGACTGTACACATGCAAAGTTTTTGATTCCAGAAAACTATTCCTTTTCAATAAGTATTAATATTAATATTGAAATGATACTTCTATTAGCTGTTCATTATTTAACTAGAGTAACATGACGGGTGTCACTAATGGAATATGAACTGCCTACCCTTCTGGAACACCTGATTTGTTAGGTACTGGTGAGGGTTAAAGTGGCTCAAACCCTCAGAGCTGAGCTGCTCAACGCGTCCCTTGTTGGCAGAAAAAAAGGATCCTCTCGATGGTAGTTGTCAGGTTATTATACGTAGAAACTGACAGTGGCCCATACTGAGCAAGGTGTTTGGGGAGTGTCACACTCTCTGTACGTTAAATACCACTTTTGTAGATTTCGAAAAAGAGTAGGAGCACTAGAATTGCTAGAAAAGAGTAAATTATTCGTCCCTACCCAACACATCAAACTTGTTCATCATTGAACTTTATGAAGGTCAACCTTCAACATTGCCCGTCGTAAGGAAATTAACTCCTAGAACAACGTATAATGTATCTGCTATGTCACAGGGAGAACACGTTACATACGATGAGATGATGATAATGATATTTGTTTTGTACTAGTTGGATTGTTTTACGGCTAGCTCACTGAAGCAACAGTCCGCAGGTAGACATGTCGCTCCACATGGACAGATTATCCTGATTTTGAGCCAATCAGTCTTTGCTCTTGCTCTTGTATGCTGCGTGCTTAGCGGAGAAGCAACCAATACCAATATTATAGTCTTTGGTCTTGTCCTACTGGGGATGGAACCCACGATCAACGGCATGAGATGCGAGTACGCTCACAATCACACCACAATTGCCTTCCAGCAGCAATGACAATTACAGATAATCACATATCTTGCCATTTAAAATTTGGATGCAAATGGAGAATAGTGTTTTTACTTTACATATTCTTCATTCTTATAATTGTTGTTGGTACATAGGTACAGGAACAGTACAAACTATTTTAATGCACATTTATATAAGACAGTAAAACACAACAAGAACATACACATATATATATTGATGAATTTAGCATACAAAAGTTATATGATTATCATTTTAATCAAACATTAAAGCAATATAATACACTTAATAAAATAAGTTAACAGTTTATTTGTTTAATTCAGCTTAAACATACATGTCTTTTATTTGTGCAAAAAGATATTTCTTAAATAATGTACTAGTAATGTATTAAAACTAGTGAAAGTTTTCCTCAAACCCCCGTATCCTTAGTCGATTGTGACTATCATGTTTGGCTAACTTGCTCCCAAATACTTTATTTTTTTTTGACTTTTTAATCGTTTTGACAATGAGTGTACGAGATGCAGATTGTTTCAGGAACGCGTCGTGAACACTAAAATAAACGCTAATAACAAATGGGTGATTAATGTAATGCTGTAATGTTGTTGTGAAATGTAAATTGGAATTCAACATTTAAGTGTTACGGTCTAAGCCATGACTTGGTAAATCGCTAGGAAGTATCTGTCACAGATGACCACGTGATATGCTCTGTTTGTCGTAATCACAATCCGGTTCTTTCCTTATTCATGATTTATCACCGGGTGTGTAACAAGAGTAACCCGATGACTGCCACATGTGGAGCAGGAAATGCTAATCCATCAGGAGCATCTGAGTTCACATCTGTGTACTGTTTTGTAGATCGTTGTTTGTCCTTTTTCTTTGCGCCCTTGCATTATCAGTTCTTCATAGATCTACGGCTTCTGAGTATCTTTTTTGGTATCTTCAAACTTTTCTTGCAATGTATACACACATATTTTTCATTCTCCATTTAATCATATTTTGTTGTCAAATATATACAATAGTTTTGTTTTACATCGTAACCTTAGGGAATATTCTATAGTTTACGGGAATTATAAATGGACAATTTGACATATAGGATAATTTCAAATTGACAATTGCACATGTAGGATAATTTAAAATTGGCAATTGCACATGTAAGAGAATTTTAAATTTACAATTGCACATGTAGGAGAATTTCAAATGGACAATTGCACATGTAGGAGAAATTAAAATTGAAAATTACACATGTAAGTGAATTTAAAATTGACAATTGCACATGTAGGATAATTTAAAATTGACATTTGCACATGAAGGATAATTTAAAATTGACAATTGCACATCTAGGAGAATTTCAAATTGATACTTGAACATGTAGGATAATTTAAAATTGACAATTGCACATGTAGGAGAATTTGAAATTGACAATTGCACATGTAGGATAATTTAAAATTGATAATTGCACATGTAGGAGAATTTACAATTGATAATTGCACATGTAGGAGAATTTAAAATTGACAATTGCACATGTAGGAGAATTTCAAATGTACAATTGCACATGTAGGATAATTTAAATTGCAATAGCACATGTAGGATAATTTAAATTGCAATTGCACATGTAGGAGAATTAAAAAATGACAATTGCACATGTAGGATAATTTAAAATTGACATTTGCACATGTAGGAGAATTTCAAATTGACATTTGCACGTGAAGTAAATTGCTAATAAGCAAAACTGAATTCTATTCAGTTGTGGTGTACATTTTAGGTTGTTCATTGGTGTGAATTTCTTTCCTGTAGAATTATAGGTTTATTATTGAAATCTACAATTTAGATAATATTTATTTAATATTATTGAAAGAACTAATGTTCCTCTCTCAAGGAATGGGTTACGGTAGACAATTACAGCAACGTTGTTCGGTGCCTTTGGATTTTCCGCTCCTAAAGAGTTAAATCATTCACTTTCCAATTTTGTGACTGAGTGTATTTTGTGACGGTAATATTAGAAAGGCGTTGTGCTCTCTAGATTATATAAGTACATAGTGATGTTGGTTTCACAAATCAACAGATCGTAAAATAAAATGAAGCTCGTTCATGGTAGTTGTTTTAAGACATAAACCATTTGACAAATCTCCTGTAGTATATCGTAAGATATACGTTCAGTTTGTAGTCTATTACACCAATCAAGCATGATGAATGGTATTTACAGTCGCTGTCGTCACAACACTGTTGATGGAAAACTGAAATGATAAGACTGATCAATTTATTTTTGTATAATTCAACAGCAAATTAATTTTACATATTTTCATTATTTTTATGCCAGAAACAAAGTTTAATATAATGTTCATGCTGATGTGTGAACATTGTTAATCAGACACCACAGAAGGAATAAATCATATCGAGGAATACACACGTTGTATGTCCAGTAATACCAGTTAGAACAACTTACATGTAGTGGTGCATAGTATACATACGGTTTGATATAACACATCACCTGAATATTTATACTCTACAGTTTGTCTTGTATGGTCTCAATGCAGTGGGTAACTGCGACATTGTGTCGTTATTATGTTTTAATTTAACTATTCAGAGAGTTGCATCTTGATCTCCAAACTCCATGTATATAATACCAAGGACACATTGGTTGAAGGTTACACATATTTATGACACAATACTAAAGTTATGAAGACCACCAACAGTGATGGAAACTAAGGCACAAAACAAAAACAATTCGTGAAACTATATAGGTTTGTAACGAGTTCCCATTTTCTCGCACGCGATTCCGACACACAAAAACAGTGGTGATGACCACATGCATTATAGCTAGGTGTAAATACAGCTACAATGTGTGGAGATGAAGCTTAAATAAAACTCTCGGTCATCCCCGGTTTCCTGGTTGGGGTTCGACTTGCACTTCGTTAGATTTCTGTATTTGTGAATTGTTGTTTGTCCATGTATTTTGTTTCTACCATGGGTGTCTGTTGATTTGTGGCGTTTTATCACTTCTTAGTACTTTCTTACATTCCAGGACAACAGAAATTGCCATTTTCTTAATCCGTTAAAAACATAGATTTCAAATTTATTGCAGACGACATGTTTCCTGGATAACCTCCATCAGGTAAACACAAAATCGACAGATTAGAATGTCAAATAATTTAAAAGTGTCTGGCAGCAATAAACCAAACGTTAAAACAGATAAAGTATCACTACTAAATTCCACCCACAATATGACCATCAGATACCCAGTGTTCATTACTTTGATATTTTCTTGTAGGATACTCCCTCTCATGTTAAATTAGAATTTAAATCTAATTTTCATGGCATACAACATTGTTTTAATGCATTTGATACCAGAGTAAAAGTGTTGTTTGTATTTTCCCCTGGACACACACACTGATATTATGTATTTGGTGCTATGTTATATGAATGGTCGTGTGAACTATTCATTCCATGTCTATATGCCAACCTCAAGAATGGAAAATCAAGAGAAACCGGCAACATTGGGCACACAAGACGAAGACAAGACAAAAACACAATATGTGCTGGACACTGCTATACCCAAACAAACACAAATAGCATAAATAAGGCACGAGCCTTTCTACAAACAACTAGAAGTAAAGACGAACCGAACATCGAACAATGTTTTTTCCGGGACATCACAAGACGGAACTAAGAACGTACAAACACATACGGTAATATGAGTGAGTAATTTTTGGCAAACTCAGCAATTTTTCAGCTATATCATTGCGAGAACAAGTTAATGTTCAATGAAATGATGATGAAATCCGCTTTGTACTAAACCAACACCCTTAGTTGGATTTGTATAGTGCTAGTTCACTGAAACAACAGACAGCTGATAGACATGTAGCCCCACTCGGAAACATTATCCTGATTCCTCCTTAATGCCGCGTACTTAGCGGAGAAGCAACATATACCAATTTTATAGTCCTTGGTTTGACGAGATTGGGGTTAGAACTCGCAATCTACCGCACTCAAGACGATAATGCACACCATTACACCACCGATGCGGTACACACAATAGGACAACACAAAAAACTAAAATGATGAGCACCAAAAACCAGGGGTCAACTCAGATACACGTGAAGTTCCTTCTTCTAACAAGACAACCTGTTGTGTAACTTATGGATACAGTCAAGTCCGGTCCATGTAAAGGTCCATTATGATGTGAGATATGGATATTTCGTAACGATCAACCAGATCTAACATAGCATTTCAGTAAGCATGTATATACACAATACGACTTTTCCTCATTAATGACTTATCACCTGGTTTATAACAATAGTAACACAACAGGTGCCAGTGGTGGAGCAGGAACACAACTAGATATATTTATAACATGTATTGAACTCACACTATTCCAAGGATCTGTATGACAAGTCATTCCTTCGGACAGAACTGGATCGCACACGGTATGACCTACATTTTCACTGTTGGACGCGTTCCATATCTGTATTTTAGTGGTAGCATCATTCACAACCAGCTAGAGTTAAGAAGGATATCATTGTTTTAGATTAATTTGATATTCAATGTTTTGTTATCGTTATTATTTATTAATAACACAAATATTGACAGCGTTTGTGTAGGTTTTGACAAATTACAGATAAGCTACCCCTAACCTTTCATTCCACCAACAATATCACTGTTAGATACCCTTTGTTCATTACTTTGATATTTTCATGAAGGATATTCCCTCTCATGTTCAATTCAGACTTAAAATTAAATGTAATTTTCATACTATTAAATTCTACTAATTCATTTGATACTAGAGTAAAAGTTCGGTTTGTACTTTCCCCTGTACACACAACAGTGATGTGTATTTGGTGCTATGTCAAATGAATAATCGTCTGAAATATACACACTGACTATTTGTTATCCTCGTTAAATAAATAATTAAATTAAGACATCTATTAGACCGGGACTGTAACGTAGCACACATACACAGGGCATGACAGGAAAACGACATTTTCACATGAATTTCACCAGGTTTATGATAAGAGGAACACGTAGGACATCACCAGTGGAGCAGGAATTCCTTCTCCTTCCGGAACACATGCGTTCTCCTATGAAAACCAGAAATATATTTATGATCGGGAATTCCGAAATATTTCAACAAAATCGGATATATATTTATAACATGTAAGGAACTCACACTATTCCAAGGATCTGTATGACAAGTTACCCCTTAGGATAGAATTGAATAGCACTCAGTATCACCTACATTTCCATTGTTGGACACGCATTCAATATCTGTATTGTATTTTTAGTGGTCACATCAGACACAACTAGCTAGAGTTAAAAATAATAGCATTGTATTCATTATTGGGTTAGAGTATCATTAGGGAGCAACCATTTATCATTTATAGAAACAATAATAACTGTCCTGATAGATGTCCAAAGATAGCTGACTATGCAGTTTTTAACGAGACTTATTTGGTAAAAATAAACAAAAGAAAATACTGATTTTTCATAAAATGAATTTCTCGCTCATATGAATTGTACACTTTAATATATCACATATTTTTCACTTTAAAATCTCTACACAATACATAACAGTATATCTTTACCATGACCATCTGTCTGAAAAATAATAAAATTAACAATAAATAAATTTGTATTACAACAACCTGTGAATATCCATATATTTTAGACAGTAAGTCGATACTATTCAACATTAATCTTTTTTCTTTGAAATTTACACTTGTTAAAGTTTTATTAAATTTAAATGTAAGATTTTTCAAATTTTAATTAAATTCTTTAATAATTAAACTTATTCGAAAGTAATTAAGTAAGTGCTTGAAGGAATACACACGTAGCTATATTTATTACTGTTGTCCTTTTAATTAAACATTGTAATTATTGTTTCAATATGTTCAGTTATAAAATGGATATATACTAATTTAACATACACACAAATTAAAAAATATAACAAAAACAAATTCAAATTTAAACAATATAGGACAATATAAAAAAAGCAAACTAAATAAATATAATTGATGATTATAAACAAGTTAGTAATAGCAAGCAGTTAATTAATTATACATACAGTGAAACCTGTCTAAAATGAACATCAAATGTGGTCTCATGGACCTTCGATGTAGGCAGGTTTCAAATAATAAATGAAACACAATCAATAGAAAATACATACAGATACAACAATACTGTGATATTATTACCTAAGTCGTATTCACACAAATTCACAAATTAAATTAATTATAATGTTGTATGTGAATGTGCTATCTTGAAGTTTATTAAATATCTGTAGCAAGGTTGTTTGTGGTTTATAATGTGAATGTGTTATCTTGTAGTTTACTAATTGTTTGTAACGAAAATGATCAGTTTAAAGTAAGGGGACACAATTGTTCACCACTTTCCATTTTCCAAATATATTTCATTGAAAGCCATGTATTTACGAAAACCATCCTGAAGTTATTGTTGCAATACCCCCTATACATCTGACAGACCCCGATTAAAGATTATTTGCAGATGAACACTCGAAAATGAATACATTTTAACAAAAAGCCACCAATACGTTTACAGTTCAATAATACAAAAGCACGAAAAGTGCAGTTAAGATTTAACCAGAGTCATTTTTATTGGTTGATCATGAGTTCATTTGGAAATGACATGTAATAGGGGTCTGTCAGATATTAGGGGAACCTAGCTTAATATACCATCTGAATTTCATTAGATTGCTATACCCCCTGATGTGTAATATAATAACAATTTTAGAGCCCTATCACGACTTCACATACTTCTGATATGATTTGGAACCTGTATGCATTTCAAGATTCGTGGTATGAATCATAGTAAACATTTCTGACTTAAGTACCCTGTCCAATATATTTATGTACGTATATATTACAATATTTAGAAGAGTAGTAGATTTGTGAAGATAAATGTGGCTTCATGAATGTGGGTATATCCTTTGTATTTTCCTTTCCTCATTCATGACTTATCACCGGGTTTGTAACAAGAGTAACATGATAAGTGTAACATACGGACGAGGACCTGCACACTTTTCTGGAGCACTTCATCCTCGGTTGTTAGTGAAGTTCGTGTTGCTCGATTTTTAGTTATCTCTATTGTTTTATTTTGTAGGTCGTTGTTTGTCCTTTTGTTCCTTTTCTGTTGGCCATTGCGTTGTTTGTTTTTTGAATTACGGCTTCTGAGTATTTCTTTGGTATCTTCAAACGCTACTTCATAGATCATGTGTCAATATTTGTAATGTATATTTTTGTGTATATGCGATAAATTTGATAATACTTTCAAAATATAAAGTACACAAATACTCACCAAAGCAACCAGTAACATTGTTAGGTTGTAAGGTAGACAGGTATTCTCCATCAAAGTCATTGCAAGTTATAAATGTTGGATACGTTTGGTTTCCATTAAGCCATCTCCAGAATGGGATATTATCACAATCACCGCAATGCATATCAAACTCACTAGACATAAAAAAAATATCTCTGCTTATGACAAATTGATATTAATTCGAGTGTGTGGCAGGTATGTAGTAAAGATTACAAAGAAATAAATGTAGAGGTAAAACCGATATCTATAAGACACATATACATGACCGCTCATTCTCCAGGTTTGTAAATGAACCTCAGTAAAAGGTGACAGGTTGAAAAGGACAATTACTCATGTGAAGCAACACTAAATTTATATCTTGATGAGAAAATCAAATAAATAAATAAATAAGATAATAGTTCAGCATCATTTGCAAGGTATCGGAAAAAAGATAATGGACAAAATGTATTTCAAATGCAGGCATCACCAATAGAACTGACAACGCACAGGTTATGTCAGTGAGATCACACAACCGGTGTCATCATAAGGTTAAGTATATATGCCATATTTCGTGTCGATACACATTACTACAATACTATGTACACTACAACTTACAGTGATGCCAGCTGTGGTAGATTCACGAACGCAGTTTCATTAACAAATGATATAGGGTTGTCTTTCAAGAATCTGAAATATAGCTTCATATTAGAAAGCAGTAATATTGTGCTATAAGCCATGCTCGACTACAACGAAATGTAAAGATCGATGAATGCAAACCCAAAAAAGCCCCGGAAGGGTAGCAGTTCTTGAAACAGTCTGCTGTATTAATTTTGTTTACTTACATCATCTGCACCACATGTATATGAATGGAATATCTTTTAAATAATCACGTAGATAGGTAAGTATGTCATTTACCTCAAATTTCACACCAATGGTCAACTATCTACCAAACTCTGACAAAGGAGATGACTTCAGTTTATTTAACTTTTGTTGTTTTGCCTTCTGATGGTTTTGTGTATTATCGAAGATTTAAATG
Organism: Gigantidas platifrons; assembly: GCA_002080005.1. NCBI lineage: Eukaryota > Metazoa > Mollusca > Bivalvia > Mytilida > Modiolidae > Gigantidas > Gigantidas platifrons. The sequence goes on from MJUT01013477.1 coordinate 72,306, forward strand.
ATAGCAAAGGCCATCAGCTCTCTGTATAATCCGTTGAAGGGTCTATCATTTCAAAACTAAAGCCCGACTATATACATATATATCACTTTGTTTTATTTGTTTTATTATAAAACAACATTAACTATAACATATATTGACATAATGTGGTAATACATGTGCACAAGTCAAACCAAATGATACTCACAGAAAGAACAAACGTAGTAGATTGTTTAACGTGTTGTCCTCCATCACCGATATGTTGTTATAGTGTAATTGATTAAAATTTAAAACGTTATTTTACATTGTTGTGTAATTTGATTATTTTATGTAAATTGTTCTAAAGCAACATAACTTATACATGTATTGCAAGTTACAGAAGGTACTGAGAGAAGTTGCAAGTTACAGAACGTACTAAGAGAAGTTGTAAGTTACAGAA
>MJUT01013482.1:21265-40604 GCA_002080005.1 Gigantidas platifrons
AATAAACGACACACAAGCGTACATCCGAAAGAGGATATATCATTTGGGAAAGGGTATATGTTTATGTCTTTATTTTAATTTTCTTGTATTAATATCGTATTTTTCACTGTAATTGAATTATTTTTATTCCAATATTGTTTTAAACAATGTGCATTTTGTAATTTAGACTGGGGATCAATTTATCATCGCTTAAATTAAAAAACAAATCATCTATGATACTAGATTAGTTGGGTGAAAGTACAGGGGATGTACAGCAAAATTAATAATTTCAATTTAATTTAATTTCAATACAACAGGTACAAGATTGTATGAAATTATTTGATAGAAAGAAAGTAATGTGTGGAAAAAATAAAAGCATGTAAACATAAATTAGGAACAAATATGAAAATATTAAGAAAAAAACATGTAAAAAATTAATGAATTTTTAAAAATCTAAAAAAAATTGAAACCTTGAGACAAAAAGGGGCATAAAAAATTGTATTCAGATATCATATACCTTCCTATTACATCAAGGCAAACTAAAAAAAAATCAGTGTAAATATTTTTCTTGAAATTAGGAACTTTTATTATCTGAATGAAAGCTACCAAGTTTCATGTTTATCTCACAATGTAAATAACAATGTATTTGGAATATTCATGTGTTTGACACAACTACAAACTAGATTTTATCACATATACAGGCAGTTAGGTTGTACTAATTCTTTCACCAGGACATTCACAAAATTACCAGCATTTACAAATATGGGTACTTAGTTTGCAATAATTCTTTCTCCAGGACATTCACAAAAAATACAAGCATTTACAAATATGGGTACTTACAAATGTAGGTTGCAATAATTTTTCCCGCATAGCATTCACAAACAGAATGACTAGCAATCACATAAAAAGACACACACAAAATGATTAGCATTCACATAAAAGACACATACAGAATGACTTGCATTCACATGAAGGGACAAACCAGAATTTCAAATTTCATTAAGTAAATAAAATGACTAGAATGAATGTGTTTTCTGTTGGCAAAATAATCAAGTACATGTGTTGGTTAATATTGTTATAAATTGAAGTTTAAAAAAAATATTTTATTTGATCCAACGACTGGATAAAAGTTAATTAAGGGGCAAATTTAGAAAGATTCTTTTCTGTAAAAGAAGATTTATAAAATTCAGCATTAAAATTCATAGATAAAAGAGAATTATATTTCTCATATACAACATGCAACAGAAGTACCTTTTCATCCAAAAAAAAAAAAGCCTGAATAACAAATTCAACAACATGTTGAAGTGTATACAGGCGGTTAAGTTGTAATAATTCTTTCACCAGGACATTCACAAAACTTTTTCAACAACTTGGTTCTTGTTCAAAATATCAAAGAGAAATTGAAAAGTTTGAGATCTTGTTTCAGCTCTACTTTCTGACCTAGAAAATGTGTTACAACTGTTATAACAATATGTAGGACAATATAATTTATCTTTTGGGCCAAATTCTTTACAGAAATTTTATTCATTATTGAATTATTTAAGAACAAGTCCTAGTTTTCAATTGAAATAAACCTTTTGACTTTCAGATGAAGTTTTACAAATTACACAATCAAAAAGTTCTTTTCTGAATGACTAAATATAATATTATAATGTTTATGACACAAGGTGTCTTGAAAACTCTGATCCTTGTCTAAAAATTTGTCACTTATGCAAATATCAAATATTTCAATAGTAGTGTCATGTCCACTCTTTTTTTCATAAATCAAAATGGTTTTAAAAAAAAACAGTTTTTTTTCATCTTCAACACTCTTACTTGCATTAGGAAATACATTTTTTGTACCTTTTTATTAACTGGCTCATCATTTTCAAGCAGATTATTTTCAGTGGACATAGAATACAAAGTTTGAACTTAATTTCGCATTTCTTACAAATACAATACAGAAATGTTAAATTTCTTTTTACAAACAAAATTCAGGAGCATCTGAAACTTTCTGAATTAAATGAATGTATCAGTTAGAGGAAATATCCTGTCCACAATTATACCCAAAGGGCCTGCATTTGTTTGATGATGTACTTTTAAATAATTGGAATGCTGGCCCATTGTTTTAATTCATGAATTTTTTAGAAGAAAAAAACCCATATTTTATATTAATTTTCAAACCTGTATGAATATTCATGTTCTAAACTCAAAACTTGGTACTTTATATAATTTCGCTAAAGACATGAGACAGTTTTATGAGTTTCTGGAATAAAAATAAACAAGACATTTTGAATGGTAACAACAGTAAGCTTGATACTTATTTTTCTCTTAAAAATTGCTTTGATAGAGAACTATACACTCAGATAAATGATTTTAAATCTCTCCAGTCTTTATGCAAGTTGAGAATCAGCACTCATTCTCTGAGAATTGAAAAGGCTCGATATGATCAAAATAGACTGGACAGATCTGAACGTTTATGTCAATACTGTTCTTTAGAAAAGATAGAAAATGAACATTTCCTTTTAGAGTGTCCTTTATATAATATACCTTTGAGACAATAGACAATAGACAATAGACAATATTTTATTTGCATGAACACATTTACAATAAATGATTATGGCATAAACTGAAACAATACAAAATAACAGACTCATGGAATGAAAGTGGTATTTAGTACTACTAAGTATATTATTAAAAATAGCCTCAGTTTCTAAATGGCCTTTTTCATCAAGAAACAATCATTTAAAAAATTGACTGTAATTTTAAGAGTGACCAGCAAACTACTATTAAAAAGTAAAGTCTTAATGAAATATTTGAGTTAACTATTTTAATGTTAACTTTTTGTAAAAATGTTTTTCTTAAAGATATATAATGTGGACAAGTTGAAAAGAAATGATATTCGTTCTCAACTTCTCCTGTATCACATGACAGGCAGACACGATTCTGTCTCTTTATATTTGAGTAAGGACCTTTTTCAATGGCTAGAGAATGGGCACTAAGCCGGAATTTGCTCAGCAAAGATCTATCTGATTTTAATTTACAGATATCAATGTATGGGGGTCTTTCACCACTTTTATGAATTTCTTGAAAAAATTTCAACTTTTCACATACATTGATCAAGCTATTCATATTCTGTTTAGCCTGATCTTGAATCCTTTGTTGAATGCTATTAATATAAAATTTAATATTATTTGTGTTAAAGTTAAGATGTCCAAATCCTAACTTATTAATCCACTCTTTTATAGTGGTTACCCATTTATTGGTTTTTTCTGTATTTATATAGATTTTATTTACAAGTGTATTTGGGGAGTTAACTATGTGATCAAGTAATTTTATAGCTGAAAGTTTGATTTTTAGATGCATAGGAGTCGCTAGAGGAGCTACATTAGTAGTTTTACACTGTACCCCTAAAATTTCTTTTTATAAATTTTAGATGTAGGTGTTCAAAAGGGTCAGAATCTCTGAACTTATTACCTACACCCCAAACTTTACTTCCATACAGGATGATGGGGACAACCAGGGAATCAAAAAATTTTCAAGAAGATTGCAAGGATTGTTTAGAGTAATTGTCCTTTTAATTTTGAACCATGCCTTTCTGCCCTTTTCCATTAGGTTTTTGCTAGTTTGGCTCAAGTTGCCAGTGTAGCTAACAGTAACACCAAGGTAGCAGTATGATTTAACTGTCTCTAAGTATTCATTATCCAATTTAAAGTGATTGAGGAATGATTTACCATTAGAGTTAAATATCATTATTTTGTATTTTTTTGTATTTTATTAAAAAAGTTGAAAGTCACTGGTCAACTTTTCCTCTTTAAATAATTCTTCTAAATTTATTTGGCTTTTAACCAATGGAAACTTAACTGTTTTAAAGGAACTTGGTTCATATATAAGTAAATGTTTAGAAATCAGAAGGTGAAGTCTTTTATTTGTCTAGCTGAATATTTTGGTAATTATTTCAGATCAAACTAGATATAAATGCATTAATGAACATTGGTCATTGCTGCATTGATTTATTATTATTATTATAATGTATATGGATTATTGATTGTTATTGAATTGGCTCTGACCTGACTGTGCTGTATAATTTTTTTTTGCATGCTATGATGCCTCCAACTCCAAGTCCAATCATTGTAATCATTGTATTTGATTTTTTTGCCCTTTATGGGCCCCCATTAATTTGATAATAAAAATATTATCATTATAATATATTACAAACCAGCCTTTATTGAAAAATGTAAGACTTATAATACATTCTTAATTTTATTTATTCAAATATTCAACACAGGAAACTTTGTTCAGCGTCTTCTTTATCAAAAATGGCCGCTGATAGCGTCCTAAGTTACAAACCTCGTTTTTCAAATTGAAGGGGGAATGATGGCTATTTTTATATTTTGTTACACATTTGAATGATGGGTAAACCTATTTTTGACCATAGTTTTTATTGACAACCAATGGGATGCGTTTGTGTCAGTTATTTTTAGCCTCGAAAATTTCCCGCCATATATTCTTAGCTACAACAACAAAAACAAATACCTCGGAAAATACCTTTTTGTATGTATCGATATTATTTCTAATAAACACTTTCTTGGTTTTTTCTGCAACTTATATATTTAACCATGATAATTCAAGTTTTTTTGGCATGTATTTATTTATATTTATCTGTCATATAAGGTTTATTCCGTCATCGTCATGGTAAACAAACGTCGTTACGACATTACGATTATGGGCGACACCTGGTGGGTTATTATTATCTGCCCTTGCGTAAATGTTTTTAGCCTTATGGGAGGAGGTACGAAAGTTTACGTTGGCTTCCCGACTGATAATGCGGCTATTTTTTTCTTCTAATATCAGTTATTTTTAATACAACAAAGATCAACACAACATCAATTATTGAATGAGTCATGCTTCAATAGTGTACAGTTATATTTTTTTTTAAATATTGGAATATAGTATGTTCCGTAACCGGATAAATTTTATGCGGTTTATTTTGTGTATGCATCGATTTCAATTGTCATGTTGACCTTTCGAGATGCAATAAGTCTTCCTAAGTTCAATAATTAGCAAAAAGTCGATATAAATCACCTAAACACAGAGAAAATGTTATAATTTGTTAAGTTACATAGTTTTAACTTACCTTTTTTCCTTCAAAATCTAGAATTTATAGATTTTACTTTGGTAACAGACGACGCATTACTATTGCATCATGGGAAACGGTGCTAATGGAAACTTTCTATACATTTTTCACGATGGAAACTGTTCACAATCGGCGTTCCTGAATTCTGTTAAGGAAAATGAAAGTTACGGAGCGTAGAGAAAAATAGTTAAAAACGAAAAAAAAATTGTAAAATATAGATCAGAACTCATGGTTTTCGTTTTAAACCGGGTAAGGGTAATAGGTAGCAATTTAAAATACACTTCGCTATTCTCAAAAACAATCTAATTTCACAAAATCCTGGTTACGGAGGCATAGTCCGATAAATCGGACATTTGATTTGTTCATCATCTGATGTCTTCTTAACGTATTTGATTGAAAATATGTAAGAGATGGCACTTTTTTCATGGAAATAACGTTAAAGTTAACGAACAAAGAAACAAAGATTTCATGATTGATTTAGAACATTTCTGAGTGCTTTAGAAAAATGTTACGGAACATAGTAGCGTTTTGGAGACAAACCAAATTTGCACAATAAATATAAAGTATGCGTGAAAGCTATATCTTGTCGAGCTCAAAAGAGAAAACTGTATTTTTGTTTATGTAACCCGTGCATCAAGGTTTAATGGTCGAATCTTAATTACATTTTTTACTGGCGACATTGGTTTTCAGCGATTTTCAACACGTTTCGATGTTAATAAAATAACAAATCATAACAGCCACAAGTATTTGAAAGCGGTAAATAATCTCTTCGTGTATTTATAAATTCAAGAAAACCACCGTTTTACTTGAAACGAAAAATCGCGATTCTAAATATTTTTACGAATACAGGCGACAAACGTTTTTCGGAAATGGGTCAAATATCGTAGAATGGCTGAACTACTGTAATCAGCAGTTAGAAATTGATATGATAAGAGTTAACTCTTGAAAAAGACAATTTTAGAATATTTTCGTTGACATCACATATGCATGTGAATATCTGTGTTGATATATCATACTACATGTAATAAAAATTAGATATTTGTACATTGATGATCTACTAGAGTGATAATTAAATATTACAGCATATACTATAATAATTCGGATTTTCTATTCTCATTAGCCATCCTGGTTTGACCAACCATGGATGTATAAATCCATAGGTGGGTTATACATCTATGGACCAACAAAGGTTTTATGGGAGACAAATTTTGATTCCTTTCTATAGTCGATTTTGGAGCTACTATTTGGTACATTTTTTCCCAAGTGTTCAATGTTTTGTGATACACAGATGTTATTTGATATTATCTTTAAATGGAAAAATAGATCGGCAAACGAGAAACTTGTATACTAAAACTATTTATAAAATCATCACATTTTACAGTACACGTAGAATGTTCATGTATTAATAGTATATATGTTCGCTTATCTAAATCTGGCCTAGGCTATACTACCATACATTCATTTTGAGGAAACGTAAGACTAATTATTATAGCTTCCCATTAAATACCGGTAACCAGAGTAACTGTGAGCAAACCCGAAAAATAATAGCACCCGCCCCTTTTTTGTGGAAAATTAAAATAATCTCCCCATTAAAATGTCAGAACAGAACTACATGTTATATTGCTTCCTGCACAACTACTATGTCAGTTTGATGAAATTGACCCAACCAGTTTCAGGGAAGTTGCACTTAAAAAAAGTTAAAATCAAATTATCTCCCCTGATAAACTTCAGAACAGAACTATCCTGGTGTTGCCGGTTCTCGATAGCGTAAGAAACATTTCCCCCGTGTGTCCCTTAGAAACATTAAATTTTTACAAAATTGTTTTTTTTTTTTTTAGGTCAAAACTAGTTCTTTAGTTCTACCAAACCTAAAAGTTCTACTCCAAGAAGTTACGAAGAAAATATGATTTTTGTGTATGACCTTATTTCTGACACTTTGTGTATCACGACACCAGTTCTCGATAAGTGTGTAAAATGATGAAAAATCAATAATGGAGGGCATGTTTACTAATAAAAATTATAGGAAAAATAAAGAAAAAAAAATGTATTTAAGAATATTTGCAAACACCAAGATGATTGATTTCAACCATACATGTAAAATTAAACATGTTTGAAAAAGTGTCCCATTGGGGTTACACAATAGAGAAATAACGTTGATATGAAGATAAAACTGATAAGGTATGACCCGAACGGTGTTCCGTGCCTTTTTTACCTGAACAGCGCCACCTGTATATTTGCGGTTTTGTATGACGTATACATACTTGACCTTCATTGACGGCAAAGTTTTGTTTACATCACAAACGTATATTTTAAGCAATGACCCGGTGAACTTAGAGTTATTTTTGGAATAAGAAAATGTGCATATATATCTGAGACCATAAAGATTATGTTCATATATACCTTGATACGTAGCACAGCCATTTTTTCCTTCTTGAGAAGCGAGGTGGTGTTCCGTAGGTAAAATCCTGGAGAACAGAAGACACATGGGTTTTCCCGATTTATGTCAAAACTCTCACGCGCATAGTTATCGAAAACTGGTAACTATCGAGATCAGGTGAATGAACGATATAATTGTCTCATGAACATTTTAAAACATGCCAAGTACTTTATTTGTAAAAAAAATAGATCAAATTCCACATACTGGTTTCAGAGGAATTAAGGTGACAGTCCAGTGCCTGTATCATTGGTAATAAGTAAAAACTCAATCATTTCCCTTTGGAACTTAGAAATGAAAATATATTGCTTCGTGCACATCTGCATGTACTTCCGTTTGCATTCAGTTTGATCGTATTCCAACAAGCAGTTTAGGAAGCCCTTTGATGGACAGACAGACAGACGGACATATTCGTAAATATACAATCCCTGAACTTTGTTAGGAAATGGACAATAAAAACAAATGTGTCTGATAAACAAGAGTGAATGAACCTAGAACTTGAACTTCACAGTAAGGAAGACATCTAACATTGTTAAGAATGGTCACTCATAATTGTGTTTATATCAGGATTTTATGAAACCTGATTTGATTAATTAAGCATTATGGAGTAAATGAAAATTAAAAAAATATATAGGTCTTTGTGCTTTTTCCAAGATATAAGACGTTGAAACCGAACTCCTGTTGGGTCAATAAACCTGAAATTTGTTTTCAGTGGTACATCATTAGTATATTCAGAAAAAATATGGGCTTAAAACATCCGAGGGGCAAAAACCACACACACCCCTACCACAGCGTCCATGCCTCCGACGCCTTTTTTGTGTTAATGTATCTATCCTATTTATTTTCTGACTAAAGCCAATAATTTCTGCTTAAATCATTAGCGAGAAGATTAGGTTACCATCATTTTCAAAGCAGTAAACAATTCTTAGAGATTTACGACTTATTATTTATCCCTTAGGAATTGTTGTTTATTTACTTCAGCCATATATTTTAATGTAGTCAATCCGTCAAATACATGTAATATCTTCAACAGGCAAAAGATTATAATCACTATTTTTGTAAATGAAACAAAATGCATTTTTGAAAAGAATTAAAAAAAAACACTTCAAAATTGACTCCAAAAGTGACTCCAGACTCCACTACAAAATAAACTCCAGACTCCACTCCATGATTTACAACATGTCTTGTACAACATCTGAATGTAATTGGAAAAAAAGATTTGAATTTTGCCTTTCTAAAACCAAGATATGGGCTCATATTCATAGGTTGGTAGTCACCTTTTTCTTTTTTGGAAAATGTTCATTTCGTGAAAAAAAAATTACTTTTTTCTTGAATCTTCACCTTTTCTTTTTGCTTAATATTTGAAACAACATATAGAAAATATCATATATACATGTTAACATTCAGAATATGAAAAAATGGGGCATATTTTCAATAGAAAAAAAATACTGGGCTTTAAATAGTAATATCATCGTACATTTTTTTATTTATTAAAAATACATTAAAAATGTTGCAAGAACAATATATTATTTTTATCTTTGAAATATAAATACATAATCATGTGTAATGATTTAAATGGATGCATGCTCATTATATTCGGTGTACATCTTTATGAAAAATGTATTACTTGTCTGTTAAATTTTTGAAACTGTGCAGCAATTAAAAAAAGTCACTATGGTTTCAAAGCATACCCTTATTCAAATATCATTATACGCTTGGCTAACAGAACAAATTATGCTTCCATACTAAAGTAATAAAGCTGTTTTCTTAAATTTAATGCCAAAAAGGAGGATTCGTTTTGCCACCCTCAACTTTACAAAGTGGTTCTTCGCCCATGAAGTGATATTAATAAAGTTGGAACTGCAGACTACGGAGCATCTGAGTTCATGCCGGGTCCGGATTGTTGCTCAGTTTTCAGTTTTCTATGTATTCATAATTTTTTGTCAGTCATTAAATATTTGTCTTTTTGTTATGTTATACCAGGTAAGCTGTATATTTATATCATATAGTTATTGAAGTAATGTATTGAGCCTTAAAAACTATTTACCAATAAAGGTAGATCTTAGTCTGTAGTGTAAACAATCGAAGATGCTCAAATCGGAAGTTGGATTATGTAATTTTTTTCGCGAAATTATCTCTCTTTGATGTATACACACCTCTGTTTTTGTTAAATAAATTATGTCACTATATATATATCATTGACTTCGTAATAATTGTAGAGCAATGGCACAAGTCTTGGCAGTACCCGGAGATAGACGTCACGGATTTGACAGTATACACTCATTCCCTCATGACTTCGGCAGAATTACTGGAATAGCTGTTTCCAAGGAGAATAATGTTCTGCTTTGCGATTATATTAAAAACCAGCTTTTACTGTTTGATGAAGAAGGAAACTATTTAATTTATCTACCACTCACAGCTAATCCTTGGGATGTTGCCATATCTAACCAAAACATTGCATATGTTACCATGACAACCGATCGCGAGCAATACATATTACAAGTAGATCCAAACAAATTATGCATTGTCGCAAGAACAGTATTCGAACATCCTAACACGTTATGTGTGTCGTCGGCAATGTCAATGAAAGAGCCTGGTGATATTTATTTAGGATATATTTCAGGGGGAAATTCGTATGTGCAACGTTTCCAGGGTGGTGTTTCTTGCAAGTACGAACAATGTTATCAAGGACGGGGTATATTTAAGAAATAATTATCCGATGTCATGTTTTACGTTCATTTTAACACGGGGATGCATTATATTTGTGATGTGTAAAATTTAGATAAATATAATGCCTAACGATGTTAAAATTGAGCATAAAAAATGACATGGGAGAATTACTTCGATTCTAATCAGGCATTTACAGTAATTTTGTAAATCAATGCGGCCTTATGGATACGCAAGAATTTGCCTGTTCCGATTCCCTCCCCGAATGAAAATTTCGCATTACAGAAACAGTAATGACTAAATTAAACGAAAATAATGTTACCTATGTTTAAACGTTATACAATATATGGCTTCAATGAATTGTTTCGATTCTAGTAGGAAAAAGCTAACTTATATTTAAAAGTGGAACTGGAAGTGAGTAGAAAATGCATGTTGCAAAATTCACAAACCTTCACTACCGCTAACAGTAGTTTTTACACAAGTCAAAGTCGATAGATGATTAAATTACAACAAGTATATTATTTCGTTTCTCATTAAATTTCTCATTTTATTTATTTCAATTTTTTCTTAAATCAATATATTTTACTTCATTTTCATAATATTTAACTTAATATAGCATGTGCTATTTCATTTATTAATTACTTTTTATTAATGAAATATAAATAAAATAACAACCTTTTAGTGGCCCCAACTAAAGTGCTAAAACAACAATCTACACTATATGTTGTTTTAAGACTGTTCAAGTATGTTTTCCGGAAAGTAATTATATGTCAAGAAACAATTTGAGAATTTTTATGTTTCTAATGCACCACGGTCCTGTATGTTGTTTGTAAACGGAGCAGACGATGACGCAACAACATGTGCGTTTTCAAGGGGGAAGGATTCGATTGATTTGATTGATTGATTTTTAACGTCCAGCGAGCAATTTTTCAGCTATATTCAGGACGAGAGAAAAAAATTAAACGCCACGGGACTCGAAACAAGGAAAGGTGATGGGTAGGGACGGAGAATTTTGCCAGTGCAACAGGTCTCCTATGGACCATTCATCATGAGCATAATGCTCATAATGAGCTGTTACACTGGATTCTTTAACGTGTGAAAAGGGTGGCAATCTCTCAACACGGGGCCTCGGTTTTATTTACGTCTCAACCGAAGGACTGGTTGGTTGTGAATTTATACATCCCGCACAACCGACGGACGCCCCTTCAAGCCGAAGAAGGTATCGGTCCCATTTCTATACCCCGTAGTTTCCGCGGGGTTTGCCCCTTTTAGAGGACTAACGTCTCTAGGACGGAAAAACCTGGTGCCTATTCTACCCCCGGCACACCATCTCGGAGGGGGTCAAGGGGGGAGGAGGTTGCGAAGTTAACAGAACAGCCGTAAAATCGTTTGTATATTTTAAGCATAGATAAGACAAATATTCCATTAAGATTCAAAGAAAACAGTTTTAATTTCAATTTTTATTACTTTAATTGCTGATTTACGCAATCTGATAGTGAAATACACTACAAGAAAACACCGACAGGACATCGCGCATGTGCTAAAAATAATTATGCTATTTAGAGAATAGCTTTGTTTACAAAGCGAAAGCAGCACGTCATATTAGAATCATTAATAACCATTTTTCTGATACATTAGAAAATAGATAAATGAATAATCTATATTTCTACAGAATCATATTACTATTGTTTTAAATGTACCCCCACTTAGTGCTATTTGGCTTCCAAACACTAATTTTAAAAATAACGTAGATCTCGATTTATTGCGCACCACACGTTTCTGGAATAACCTTCATCATGTGCGCTCATAATCAAAAGATTTCAGAGCTAAGTAATTCAAAGTCTTTGATTTTGAGAGCATTTAAATCAATTGGGCCTAAACAGGGTAGCGAAAAAGCCCAAGGGAGAAGAACCTGATTTTATTAATAATTACATTATTCAGTTACTGTATTTTTAATTTTAGATATATTTAGTAAGCCATGTCGGTGCCGAAACACTACAGTTCAAACTTAAAGTTTAAAGGGTTAGGATTATGGTATTTAAAGCCACTTTCAACAATAGTTCAGTTATATCGTGGCGGTCAATTTTGATTGGTGGAGGAAACCGGAGTACCTTGAGAAAACCAACCACCTGCCGAAAGTTACTGACAAACTTTGTCACGTAATGTTGTATCGAGTAGACCTCGCCTGGGCGGAACGCGAACTCACAACGTCAATGGTGATAGGCACTGATTGCATAGGTAGTTGTAAATCCAACTACCGACACTTCTCCACATACAAAAAAATAACAATAATACATACACCAGCAATAGTAGAATACAATATACAATATAACAACTGTTTATTTATTGCATGTACAATCTTAAGACTCTACTTGAAAGTTTATGTTTTAGAGGGAATCATTTAAGTGGATATAAAGCGCAGCTGTGTGAACAGATGGCAATTAAACTACATACTGTTAGAACAAGTGAAACAAAGCTAAAGCACTACTCATGTGTCAGTGGACAAAATCATTTTGCAATATCAAACTATTCGGATTATCCTAGAGCTAGTAAAATGGCGAGTGTGGAATTTCCAACGTTACGTGTGCCAAGTGATATATGCTCGGACGATAATGGTCATGTTTATGTGAGTGGACAATACTCACATAATATACACCGTTTAACGGAGGATGACAAAGTCATAGATATTCCACTTTCAAGTCAACATGGGATAAAATATCCAGTCGCCATGTGTTTCAATAGGAACTATACTAAACTTTACATTGTTAATGAATGGGGCAAGTCTGTTATGGTATTTAATGTGATATAATGATCGTTTAGAGTGAATCGAGTGGGACTTTATTCTGCCAGATGGAACACCATGTATTTGTCATACAATTCTCGTTTCCCGATCTGTTAAACTATGAGTGTAAATCATTACTCAGCAATTATAATATTAGCTTAAATGTATTTTATATCAGAAAATTTTATATTTCTGTACATATAGCGTAGATTATGAATAAATAAAGTAACTAACCCATACTCGTTTGCAATTATTTCTTTCAGAAAACACAAGAAATACCGTAAACAGCTACCGTGGATTGCATTAAAAACGATATAGACTACACTCGTTAGCAGTTGTGATTGTCTGCAAAACAATAAAGATCGTACCTGTTAGCAGTTATGAGTCAACATGACAATAAATATCGTACCTGTTAGCAATTATAATTTTCACAAAAACTATTTAGCTTATACTCGTTAGCAGTTCTGATTGTCAACAACACAATACAGCTCATACTCGTCAGCAGTTATGATAGTCAACAAAACAATACAGCTCATACTAGTTAGCAGTTCTGATTGTCAACAAAACAATATACTAGTAGCTCATACTCATTAGCAGTAATGATAGTCAACAAAACAATACACCCCATACTCGTTAATAGTTATGAGAGTCAACAAAACAATACAGCTCATACTCGTTAGCAGTTATGATTGTCAACAAAACAATACAGCTCATACTCGTTAACATCTTAGTCAACAAAACATTACAGCTCATATACGTTAACATTTATGATAGTGAATAAAACAATACAGCTCATACTCGTTAATAGCTATGCTAGTCAACAAAACAATACAGCTCATACTCGTTTGCAGTTCTAATTGTCAACAACACAATACAGCTCATACTCGTCAGCAGATATGATAGTCAACAAAACAATACAGCTCATACTCGTTAGCAGTTCTGATTGTCAACAAAACAATATACTAGTAGCTCATACACATTAGCAGTTATGATAGTCAACAAAACAATACAGCTCATACTCGTTAATAGTTATGACAGTCAACAAAACAATACAGCTCATACTCGTTAGCAGTTATGATTGTCAACAAACAATACAGCTCATACTCGTTAGCAGCTATGATAGTCAGGAAAACAATACAGCTCATACTCGTTAACATTTATGATAGCCAACAAAACAATACAGCTCATACTCGTTAATAGTTATGATAGTCAACAAAACAATACAGCTCATACTTGTTAGCAGTTATGATAGTCAACAAAACAATACAGCTCATACTCGTTAGCAGCTATGATAGTCAACAAAGCAATACAGCTCATACACGTTAACATTTTGTCAACAAAACATTACAGCTCATACACGATAACATTTATGATAGTGAATAGAGCAATACAGCTCATACTCGTTAATAGTTATGATAGTCAAAAAAACAATACAGCTCATACTCGTTAGCAGTTCTGATTGTCAACAAAACAATATACTAGTAGCTCATACTCATTAGCAGTTATGATAGTCAACAAAACAATACAGCTCATACTCGTTAACAGTTATGATAGTCAACAAAACAATACAGCTCATACTCGTTAGCAGCTATGATAGTCAACAAACCAATACAGTTCATACACGTTAACATCTTAGTCAACAAAACATTACAGCTCATACACGTTAACATTTATGATAGTGAATAAAACAATACAGCTCATAGTCGTTAATAGATATGATAGTCAACAAAACAATACAGCTCATACTCGTTAATAGCTATGATAGTCAACAAAACAATACAGCTCATACTCGTTAGCAGTTCTGATTGTCAACAACACAATACAGCTCATACTCGTCAGTCGTTATGATAGTCAACAAACCAATACAGCTCATACTCGTTAGCAGTTCTGATTGTCAACAAAACAATATACTAGTTGCTCATACTCATTAGCAGTTATGATAGTCAACAAAACAATACAGCTCATACTCGTTACCAGTTCTGATTGCTGATTGTCAACAAAATACTATACTAATAGCTCATACTCATTAGCAATTATGATAGTCAACAAAACAATACAGCCCATACTCGTTAATAGTTATGACAGTCAACAAAACAATACAGCTCATACTCGTTAGCAGTTCTGATTGTCAACAAAATAATATACTAGTAGCTCATACTCATTAGCAGTTATGATAGTCAACAAAACAATACAGCTCATACTCGTTAACAGTTATGATAGTCAACAAAATAATACAGCTCATACTCGTTAATAGTTATGACAGTCAACAAAACAATACAGCTCATACTCGTTAGCAGTTATGATTATCAACAAAACAATACAGCTCATACTCGTTAGCAGCTATGATAGTCAGGAAAATAATACAGCTCATACTCGTTAACATTTATGATAGCCAATAAAACAATACATCTCATACTCGTTAGCAGTTATGATAGTCAACAAAACAATACAGCTCATACTCGTTAGCAGCTATGATAGTCAACAAAACAATACAGCTCATACACGTTAACATATTAGTCAACAAAACATTACAGCTCATACACGTTAACATTTATGATAGTGAATAGAGCAATACAGCTCATACTCGTTAATAGTTATGATAGTCAACAAAACAATACAGCTCATGCACGTTAATAGTTATGATAGTCAACAAAACAATACAGCTCATACTCATTAGCAGTTCTGATTGTCAACAAAACAATATACTAGTAGCTCATACTCATTAGCAGTTATGATAGTCAACAAAACAATACAGCTCATACTCGTTAACAGTTATGATAGTCAACAAAACAATACAGCTCATACACGCTAACATCTTAGTCAACAAAACATTACAGCTCATACACGTTAACATTTATGATAGTGAATAAAACAATACATCTCATACTCGTTAATAGCTATGATAGTCAACAAAACAATACAGCTCATACTCGTTAGCAGTTCTGATTGTCAACAACACAATACAGCTCATACTCGTCAGCAGTTATGATAGTCAATAAAACAATACAGCTCATACTCGTTAGCAGTTCTGATTGTCAACAAAACAATATACTAGTAGCTCATACTCATTAGCAGTTATGATAGTCAACAAAACAATACAGTTCATACTCGTTAACAGTTATGATAGTCAACAAAACAATCCAGCTCATACTCGTTAGCAGTTCTGATTGTCAACAAAACAATATACTAGTAGCTCATACTCATTAGCAGTTATGATAGTCAACAAAACAATAAAGCCCATACTCGTTAATAGGTATGATAGTCAACAAAACAATACAGCTCATACTCGTTAGCAGTTCTGATTGTCAAGAAAACATTACAGCTCATACTCGTTAACATTTATGATAGTCAACAAAACAATATAGCTCATACTCGTTAATAGTTATGATAGTCAACAAAACAATACAGCTCATACTTGTTAGCAGTTATGACAGTCAACAAAACAATACAGCTCATACTCGTTAGCAGCTATGATAGTCAACAAAACAATACAGTTCATACACGTTAACATTTTAGTCAACAAAACATTACAGCTCATACACGTTAACATTTATGATAGTGAATAAAACAATACAGCTCATACTCGTTAATAGATATGATAGTCAACAAAACAATACAGCTCATGCTCGTTAATAGTTATGATAGTCAACAAAACAATACAGCTCATACTCGTTAATAGTTATGATAGTCAACCAAATAACATAGCTCATACTCGTTAGCAGTTATGATAGTCAACAAAACAACATAGCTCATACTCGCTATCAGTTATGATAGTCAATAAAACCATATAGCTCATACTCGTTAGCAATTATGATTGTTAACAAAACTACATAGCTCATACTCCTGAGCAGTTATGATTGTTAACAAAACAGCATAGCTTATACTCGTTAGCAGTTATGATAATCAATAAAACATACTCGTTAGCGGTTATGATAATCAATAAAACAGCATAACTTACACTCGTTAGTGGTTATGATTGTCAGCAAAAACAATATTGCTCATACTCCTTAGCAGTTATCATAGTCAACAAAACAACATAGCTCATGCTCGTTAGCAGTACTGACAGTCAACAAAACAATACAGCTCATACTCGTTAGCAGTTATGATAGCCAACAAAACTACATAGTTCATGCTCGTTAGTTGTTATCAGAGTCAACAATGCAATATAGCTCCTACTCATAAAGAGTTTATCCTTGAAGTAAAAAGATGGAAAGCGATGTGGGAATTAAACCCCACAGACCAGATTAACCCAATCAATCTTTGTGAGACATTGGAACTTGTAAACAAAAAAAACTTGTATCCGAATACCTATTGTATTTTGACAGCAACAGCCGAAAGATCTTTCAGCCTTTTTGAAACATGTAAAGACATACCTACTCTCCACAATTGGACAGGAAAGACTATCAGCCTTGGCATTGCTATTGGCATATACACAGACACATTCAGCATCCATTTGATGCAGTGGTAGACAAGTTTAATAAAAACACAGACAAATGCTGTTTGCTTGTGACACGTGAAAACACCCATTACAATATTAACATGATTAAAGGATAATAGAAGTAGTTTTAAATAGATTTTCCTGCTACCTATATAACAAACATTCCAATTTCTCCCATGGCTTTGCCCCGGCACCCATATATCTTGGAGCAAAAACCCAAACCCCACTGCGTGCACATTTATTAACGCTTTCATACGCCACGTTGATTATTCTCTGTTAATATCCGGTTTTCTTTGTTGTTGTTTGTGTCTTTCTTTTCTTGATTGCATGTTTTTTTGTTGTTTTTTTTGCAATACTGAGATATTTACATTACAATAGCCAATTTCCTGTTTTCTGGATCATTCTTATTGTGATTTGACATACTGGAGTAAGAAAATTGTGAAAAAACATACTTAGCAATAACTTTCAGTTATTGATAAGGCTCGTATGAAGATTCTCTTGTACAGCTACGTACATATAGAGCTGAAGGTTAAATTACTGGTAAATACCAAATAGTTACATAATTATGTATATTGAATGCGGTAGCATCTAGTTCACCTACTTTTTAAATACGGACAGAATATCGAGGTGTTAAAATAAAAAAAATCTTGAAAATATAATAGTATTTATCATTATTCATATATTTTTTAAACGTCATTATGATTGGTCTTGGCATAGTGTTGTACTTTCACTTGATCATTTGACCAATCAAACCCAAACAGGAAGTAGATAATATAGTCAAAGAAATATTGTCACGTTCACACAACTCTCTGGTAGGAAAGATTTCATTTATTATCTAGAGTCTGGGAATCATTGTTAGTTTTATTTGCATATATTGAATGAAGCAAACGATGGATAGTACATCGATAGTCGATCTTCCTATTGACAGAAACAAGTGCACGTGTTCATCATCCCTGCCTCCATATGAAAATACCATATATTACTTCCTCATGTATAAGCTTAAGGTGGAAATGCCTTATTACAGGCTTAAATAATCGCCTTACCTAAATGATGTAGCTAAACCAATAGCTATTGGAAACGATGTAGCATTGCCCGCCATCGCATCACCGCTCAAACGAGTCCCATTGATAGGGGCCTATACCAAGTCTAGTTATTGCAGGTGCGAGACCCATAACTTTTGTACAACATCTGAATAATTGAAGAAAAAAAATATATGAAGTTAACAGCCTTTCTAAAATCAATTTATTGGTTCATATTCATAGGTTGGTAGGCCCTTTTTCTTTTCTGTTCTGTTTCTTTTCTTTTCCTTTTTTTGTATTTTCTTTTTTTTTCGTGGAAAATGTTCATTTCATGAAAAAGTTACCCAACTTTTGTCTTGAATCTTCACCGTTTCTTTTTATTAAATATTCAAAACAACATACCAAAAGCATCATAAACGTGTTAACATTCAGAATATGAAAAATGGGGCATCTTTTCAATAGAAAAAAATTTATAAGGCTTTAAATAGGGATACCCTGGTACATTTTTTTATGAAAAATACACTAAAATGTAACAAGAACCATACATGTTTTTCCCACAATTTTCAATATTTTTTTTATCTTTGAAATTTGAATAAACAATCATGTGGAATTACTTCAATAATTATGATACTTTAAATGGATGCAAGCTCATTACATTCGGTGTACATCTTTATGAAAATTTACGAAAAAATGTATTCCTTATTTGTATTGTAAATTTTCAATACTGTGCAGCAATTAAAAGAAAAGTCACTATGGTTTCAAAGCATACCCTTATCCAAATATCATTATACCCTTGGCTAACTGGACAAGTTAAGCTTACACACTAAAGCAAAACGCTGTTTTCTTAAACTTAATGGAAAAAAATAGTTTTACCACCCCCAACTTTTCAAAGTGTGTGTGCTGG
>MJUT01013482.1:66780-77725 GCA_002080005.1 Gigantidas platifrons
TAAATAGGTATATCGACTCTTATCGTGGGCTTGTACCCTATAGTACAATGATAGTCACTATAGTGAAATTAAAACTATGATCGCCAAAATTGATTGAAATAGTACATGAATAGTACACTGAATCATAGAACCCCTGGAACCAAAATCTCTACATGAATTGAGAAACTCAATATCTAAACCACTGGAAATCATCTTTAATGCCTCATTGCAATCAGGTCAGGTCCTGAACTTATGGAAACTTGGAAATATTGTGGCTATATTTAAAAAGGGGGACAAATCAGATCCAGGTAATTATAGGCCAGTTAGCTTGACAAGTGTGATAGGCAAACTGATGGAAAAACTTGTAAGGAACAAAATAGTAAATCACATGGTTTTCAATTCACTGTTCAGTAAACAACAATTTGGTTTCATAGCAGGCCGATCCACCACGCTACAACTACTGAAAGTCATGGATGAGTGGACAGAGATTTTGGACAATGGCGGCACTATAGACACAGTATATATGGACTTCATGAAGGCATTCGACAAGGTTCCCCACAAAAGATTGATAAAAAAAAATGGAAAGATATGGCATAAGTGATAGAGTGATCAAGTGGACATCAGACTTCCTAAATTGCAGGAAACAAAGAGTATCAATCAGTGGAAAAACATCAGATTGCCACGATGTAACCAGTGGAATCCCCCAAGGTAGTGTGTTGGAGCCTATACTGTTTGTCATATATATAAATGATATGCCAAACTGCGTCGACGCTGCTGCATATCTGTTTGCGGACGATACAAAGGCATACAAAGAATTAAAAAAAACAAATGACAGAACAAGTCTGCAATCAGATCTGGACAGCTTAGAGACATGGTCCGATACTTGGCTGTTGAAGTTCCATCCCAACAAGTGTAACGCAATGTCAATTTCAAACAGGAAAACTTCTGACAATATAAATGACCACTACCACCTCAACTGTACGACAACAGTGGAAATCAGGTTAACCTTGAGCAATCGGAAGGGGAAAAGGACATTGGAGTGATGGTCGACGATAGCATAAACTTCTCAAAGCAAATACAACAACAGATAAACAAGGCCAACAGTATAATGGGATTGATCAGGAGAACCTATACATACCTAGATGAGAGGAGTTTCAAATACCTTTTTCAAGCTCTGGTAAGACCGCATGTAGAATATGCAGCAGCAGTATGGAGTCCATATAAGATCTGCGATATAGAGAGTATCGAAAATGTGCAAAGAAGGGCTACAAAGCTTGTCCCCTCACTGAAAAGCCTAGAATACCCAGACAGGCTAAAAAAAACTCAAGATGCCAACCCTGAAATACAGGAGACTAAGAGGGGACATGATCGAGACTTATAAAATACTAAATGGGGCATATGATATAGAAGTTACATCAGGACTACTAATACTAGATGAAAACAACAGAACGAGAGGCCACAATCTAGAACTGAAAAAGAGATTCAGCAGACTCAACATCAGGAAGTACTCGTTCACCATCAGAGTAGTAGACAATTGAAACAACTTACCAGAGAGCGTAGTAAATGCCAAATCCATCATTCAATTTGAAATAGGTCTCAACAAATTCTGGGAAAACCAAAAAGTAAAATTTGACTTTACCAAGGACATCACAAATCGAACAAAATCCGAAAGTTGCGCGCAGTCGCGCATCAGAGCAGAAAAAGCAGATGTGGATACAGGGGCCGGACAGGCCTGCGTCCACTAATGTCCACTAATGTTCCTACGGTATCCTACGGTAAATGCTGCAGCTAGACCAATAGGCATTGGAAAAGATGTAGCAATTCCAGCATAAACATCACCACTTACATGTAGGTAAACATTCTGTGGTCTATTGATATGGTCCAATACCAAGTCTTGGTATGGCTGGTGCTGGGCCTCCATACTCCCCTCCCCATCCCCATCTCTTAGCCATCTGGTACATGATTTCTTCTGCTGTTAATTGACTGACAAGATCATCAACTCTCTGCTGCCATGGTAACGATATATTCTTAAATGGATAGTTTGTTATCGTTCCGTAAATAAACAACAAAAGAACTAAAATATTCACAGCCATTCTTGTAACAAACTGTCCATTCGGAATTAAAAAATACAGATAGTATTTGATAATTTGCGGCAAATTGTTTGCTACAAATATTAAATTGTCTCCCCAGGTGTGATATCAGAACATCTGCAAGCTAACTAACCCGAATAATCCAGTCGTTATATTCCACTCACTATCGATCGCTTTGAGGAGCGACAGCATATAGAGGGCGCTGAATTATTCGAGTTACAAGCTAACTCGAATAATACTGCACCCTCTATCGGCACTATCGCTGGACGAGGTTAATGTAGCGATCAGCAGGAGCGTAATTAGCTGCGGAACTGTAGCCCTTATGGTCCTTGGCCATTTTTCTGATATTTGCGGACCATAGGGCTACGGATTTCACCCTATCAAAAACTTTCGAAAATGCTCGGTGAAAAAGTTGCACCGATTTTTTGCAAATTATTGTCATGAAATCGTGTGCGAGAACGATCAAACATATATATTTCGCTTCGTGAGATATTTATCTACATTCTTCTATACTTACTTACCTATTAACAATCGTTTCCAGCTCGTTATCATAACAAATGTCTCGATATTAACTGATCCCGCCTACTTCGTTCCGCCATCTTGTCATTGTGGTAATATCGAGACAGTTGTTATGATTACGAGCTGGAAATGAATATTAATAGGTAAGTAAGTATAGAAGAATGTAGATAAATATCTAACGAAACGATACATATATGTTTGATCGTTCTCGGACCCGATTTCATGACAATAATTTGCAAAAAAGGTGCGCAAAATTTTCACCGCACATTTTCGAAAGTTTTTGATAGGGTGAAATCCGTAGCCCTATGGTCCGCAAATATCAGAAAACTGGCCAAGGACCATAAGGGCTACGGTTCCGCAGCTAGAGCGTAATATAACTACTGGATTATTCGGGTTAATTAAACCTTATCTGAGTAATAGTCCCAGAACTAGTCCAATAATATCATAATGCATTGGTACGATAGTAATCTATGAACTTATCACAAGGAAATCACAAATTACGACTGAAAAATGTATATGAAAGAGAAAATCTGATTTAAAAAAATCGCTAAGATGACCGTAACTGAAAACTGAGTTTACGGTCATCTTTCAAAAAAAATTATGATCAGTTATGGTCATCTTAGCGATTTTTTAAAATCGGATTTTCTCTTTCATATACATTTTTCAGTCGTAATTTGTGATTTCCTTGTGATAAGTTCATAGATTACTATCGTACTAATGCATGTGTCATTTAAAATACATTATAGAAACAATTTAATCGGCAAAAAAGATTCTTACCCAATATCATGTCCGCCATCTTGGGATGACCGTAATTACAGTTACGGTCATCAGCTTTATCCCAGTAATTATTGCAGATCTCACATTATGAGAAGTGCCCTCGTGGCCGTGATCGTATTGTAGTTGGATTTACAACTACCTTTGCAATCAGTGCCTATCACCACTGATGTTGTGAG
This sequence comes from Gigantidas platifrons, assembly GCA_002080005.1. Lineage (NCBI taxonomy): Eukaryota > Metazoa > Mollusca > Bivalvia > Mytilida > Modiolidae > Gigantidas > Gigantidas platifrons. Next base: position 70,322 of record MJUT01013482.1, read on the forward strand.
TTCGAATCTCGATCAGGGTGACCGTGAGGTGTACAACATTATGTGATAAAGTTTGTCAGTGACTTGAGACAGGTCGGTGGTTTTCTCCAGGTACTCCGGTTTCCTCCATCAATAAAACTGACTACCACGATATAACTGATATATTGTTGAAAGTTGCATTAAACACCATCAAACAAACATACAAAACGTCATGAGATGCTTAAATGGATCTGTTACAGAATGCATGAGGAATTAGGTAGGGAAAACATTTTTAAATCTGAATTCAGTTTTCTAAAACTCAGGGCTTTCAATATTTTTAAGGTGTATCAGTACTTCACTAGTTACAGATGGTACTTTTTATTAAAATTGGAACAATTTTCATGAATATCTCTTTAAAATCATGAGGTACCAAAGACCATTTTTGGTACCGCCCCATATTGAAAGGCCTTAAAACTCCCTGATAGGTGTATTGGGAAATAGTGTCAGTATCTTTAGACTTCCATGCTACATATATTGAATTCAATATTTCTTATAAAATAGTTGTTCATCTAAGAGTGCTAACTTTTATCATAATAGTAGAATTTTTTTCACTTATTATTCTGGAAATAATACATACATTGTGGTTTTGTTAGGGTTATGGTGTTTAATGCCACTTTCAACAACATTTCAGTCATATCGAGGCGGTCAGTTTTATTGATGGAGGAAACTGGAGTATCCGGATAAAACCACCGACCTGTCACAAGTCACTGACAAACTTTATCACATAATGTTGTATCGAGTACATCTCACCTGAACAGGATTCGAACTCACAACATTAGTGCATACATTATGTAAATACTTACACATAAATAGGTATATACATGTAGGTAATTTCTGATTTGCAGAAAGTTCAAGATTACACCCAGCATTAACACAACCAGCCACTGTTTCTAAAAGATCTGTGTAATAATGGTGCTGGGTTATCATGTTCTCTATCGCCCCCATATCACTGACCACATATCCAGTAAAATTCCACTCGTCACGCAAAATTGTTGTCAATAATTTACTATTTGCACATGCTGGGATACCATTAATGCTGCAAAAAAACAAAATAGAAAAATGTACACAAGTCAGATATCATTAACTATTTCTTTCAATTGTGACTGTGGTTTTATATTATACTCTGTGTCACTCAGTTTCAAGTCAGTTGAAACAGTTGGAAAGGGGGTTAGAGTTGTGGTGTTTAACACCACTTTCAACAGTATATCAGTAATATTGTGGAGGTCAATTTTATCGGTGGAGGAAACCGGACTACCAGGAGAAAACCAGCGACCTGTCACCAGACACTGACAAACTTTATCACATAATGTTGTATTGAGTACACCTCCCCATGAGCAGTATTCGAACTAACAACTTAAGTGGTGATTCCACAGGTGAGTTGTAAATCCAACTACCATACGATCACGACCATGACGCCCACCCCAGTCGGAAATGAAAACTACTTTCCATGTTGCATCTAACTAAAGTGCATCTGTATTATACAGAGTTTCCGCTGGCGTGCGCCATTTGCGCATTTGGCGAAAAATCTATGATTTTGGCGATAGAATATTTACTTTGGCTCAAAAATGTGGCGCAAAAGATTTCAAATGTTCATCGTCTGTTGTGGCGGTCATTTTCTAGTTCGTTACTTCGGAACGCCCATAACGCTATTCGGAAAGCTTCGAATGTTATCCATGAACTGATCAAGTGACAGAAAATCGATAATCAGCTGTTCGTAATGTTTATCTGTTGATCGGATAATTAACTTGTAAAATACATATAAGGTAAGTCAAACAAAGGTGTTAATTAATGGTCTCGGGTGAATGACTTCTCTCTGTCAGTTCGTAAATTGTTTTCATATAATTTTAAGAAACTTGTCATTTATTTTAGCACTATCGTTTTAAACGCATCGAAATTTTTAACTCCATTTTACGTTTTTGAAATAGAAGCTTAGGAGGTGGTCATCACGAAAGCAGAGGAAAATTTGCCCAGTTTAAAAAAAAATAGAACAGTTTTTACAGTCTGCATTTTCACTTACTTGCCTTTTATGGTTATGATAGTAACTTAAACAACAGAGTGTTATATCGTATTGTTTATCTACTTGTCTTTTATGGTTGTAATAGTAACTGAAACATTATTGTGCTATTGTATTTCAAAAAGTACATGTACCCTTATATTGTTTTAACATGTATGCAGTAAGAAAATAAATAAATGATTAATATTTATGTGCGTTTTTAGTGCCAAACATTTTTGAAGTATTTATGGCTCAAAATATTTTAAAGTGGCTCAAACATTTAGTTTTTGGCTCAAGTGTTGGCTCAAAAAAAATTCAACCCAGAGGAAACCCTGAATTTATGGATTAGGCACAGCCTACAGGCGAGCATCGCATCTACGCATAGACATGTACATGTACAAATAGTAGTTTTGGGTTCTTTTCTTCATTATTCTTGATTATTTTTCTTTGTTCTTCAATTCGACTTACCCAGCAAAGGAGATTTTTTGGACCGAGATATATCGGGGACAACTTTTTTTAGGGCCAAAGGAAATGATGCACAGCATTGAATGAAGGCGTGCACTACTCTCTTTTACTTTGGTACAAGACATCTCAGTCGATGAGCTAGATTTAAAAAAGAAGTGAAGTGCCACCTGATACATACCAGTGAAGAACGGGAAAGACGTGTCATATCATGATAATGGCAATTATATATATATATTTTTTTATAGATACTGTACTTATTTTAAAATTAAGTAATCCCTCTACCCGCTCATGTTGATCTTTTAATATCCACTTGAACTTTAAGCTGATACTTGTAAAGGACCCCATTGGAAATAAGCTGAATGGCTTTCATGGGCTATCCTTAGTATGAAAGTTTTCAGCAGTTATAATGATGGCAGTTTTATGTTTTATTCTTAAATTAACGAGAAATTTTTAAACACTTGTGTATGATGTTGAAATTTTTAAACCTAATATATTTTACCTTTACCTTTTACCTAAGTGGGTAATTGGCACAGTTCACTTCAGATACATTTATTTGTCCCTTTTAGTTATTTTAGAGGTTGAAAACATCACGCGGAAATGTACTTTTGATCACATTACAAACATTTGAAACTAGAGGCTCAGCCCACTGAGCCTGTATCGCTCACCTGACAATAGAATGATACTGAAGTAAATTTCAAAGGGAGATAATCATTACCTTAACTGTTTTCTATATTTATGCATAAAAGATAATGTCTTTGGGCCAGGTGAGCTAAAAAATTATGAAAAAAGGACAATAACTCCTAGATGGGTAATAAGATTTACTTTAAAATTGAAGGGCATGTAGATCTTGACAAGCTGAACATGTTTTCAGTTTACACTTAACATCTATTTCTTATAGTTTTTGAAATAAAGGATGAAAAGTATTAACATTTTTAAACTTTGATGAAAAAAGGGCAATAACTTCAAGATGGGTAATCATATTTACTTCAAAATTGCTGGGTAGGTAGATCTTGCCATGCTGAACATGTTTGCAATTTAAACTTAACATCTATCTCTTAAAGTTTTTGAAATAAAGGACGAAAAGTATTAAAATTTTGAAAATTTGATGAAAAAAGGGAAATAACTCCAAAATGGGTAATGAGATTTACTTCAAAATTACAGGGTAGGTAGTTCGTGACATACTGCACATTTTTGCAATTTAAACTTAACATCTATTTCTTATAGTTTTTGAAATATAAGACGAAAAGTATTAAAATTTTAAAAATTTGATGAAAAAAGGGCAATACATGCAACTCCAAAATGGGTAATGTCATTTACTTAAAAATTGCAGTGTAGGTAGATCTTGACATGCTGCACACTTTTGCAATTTAAACTTAATATGTATCTCTTATAGTTTTTGAAATAAAGGACAAAAAGTATTGCAATTTAAAAAAAATTGATGAAAAAAGGGCAATAACTCCAAAATGGGTAATGGCATTTACTTCAAAATTGCAGTGTACATAGATGTATATTTTGCAATTTAAACTTAACATCTATCTCTTATAGTTTTTGAAATAAAGGACGAAAAATATTAAAATTTTAAAAATTTGATGAAAAAAGGGCAATAACTCGAAGATGGGTAATCAGGTTTACTTCAAAATTGCAGGGTATGTAGATCTTGCTGTGCTGATCATTTTTACCCCGATATTATTAACGGTTTTTGAGTTATTACCCAAAAACCTGCAATTTTACCATATGTTCTATTTTTAGTAACAGCGGCCATGTTTGTTGGCCGAATGGAAAAAAATGAAGAAGTTTTATAGAGGATCTTACATAGATGCTTCCTGCCAAGTTTGGCTCCATTTGGCCAAACAGTTTCAGAGAAGATTTTTTTAACATTAGCCAATCAGAAACAAGAATTGCCCTTGGCGGCCATATTTGCTGGCGGAATGGTACGAAATGAAGAAACTTTATAGAGGACCTTATATAGATGTTTTCTGCCAAGTTTGGTTCCATTTGGCCCAGTTGTTTCAGAGGAGTAGATTAAAATATGAAAAAGTTAACGGACGGACGACGGACGCCACGTGATGACAATACCTCACATGACCCTTTGAGTCAGGTGAGCTAAAAAGGGGGGTGGTTATCACAACACACCATCTCCAGCACTCCATTTCTCCAATCTAAATAATGTCTGAACCCGAAAATGTTTTTAAAACAAATAAAAACATATTGAAATATCCTCCCAGTGTAACCAAACTGTATGACACGTCTGTTTTATCTCAATAATTACTACCTTGTCAATGTACTTGGGAAAAGTACAACTTCACAACTTGTCTCCCATGTCTTAACTTGTACATGTGCCCCACAATAATGTGTGCATTCCTTTACATCTATTATTGGTTGCAGTATGATATAAAGAAGGAAAATGTAAAAAAATAAATACCCCGGTATCTTTTACAGTAAAAAAATTTACAAGGTAGGTGTCACAAATCTGTCATCTTTTTAGAATGGTGCATGACTCGTTGTCCTAAAAAATGATTTTGTCCAACACCAATCTTTTCTTGAGTGGTAGACAGGGTACACCGCTTCCATATTTAGGCCCTGTTCCTCTCAGATAGAAGTAAAAAGAGATATGGGGTAAATGTCGATGAGACAACAGATGCACTAATGATTAATGGAGTTGCCCCTGCTACATTAAAAATATTCCAGTTTTCTTGTTTAATGTTTATTTTAGAATGTCATACCATGTTTGTTTCATGTGTATGTTTATTCTGTCCCTTGCTGTCATATTATGTGTATTTAAATCAATCCTGTATGTTGTATATATTGTGATTATTCAGCTCTTAATGGGCACCATAATTGGTTATTAAATAAAAAGGGGGCCTGAGTGGCCGAGTGGTTAAGGTAGTTAGTTTACCTATACAATCACTGTAGCCTATCACCTCTGTGTTGCGAGTTCGTACCCCACTTTGTAAACAACAAAAAAGGTGCACTCGACTTGCAACCGTACATGACAAGGTTTGTCAGTTACCTGCTCAAGGTTGGCGGTTCCCTCCGGTATTTAATGACAGAATTGCTGAGCTGCTTGCCTTATTTGTGATCAAAGAAAGTGCATTATACTTTGAGGGGCTACTATTATTTTAATTTGCATATTTCTTTTTTATTTTGCTTGCTTTTGATTAATTTGTTTTATGTTTTGCTTTGCAGTTAGCACAATCCAGTTTGATGCTTGTTTGGATCTTAGATACATGCTATGACAATAGTTTCATGCTTATGATAATTGCTTCAATTTATTTTCAATTACATTTGTATGGTCCTATTGTCAATAAAAGTCATCAGAAAAAGGAAATTCTTATTCAAATCTAGTTAACACAGCCTGATGAGGATACCAGCATGAATGAACCACTCATTGAACTTTTAAGGTGAAATTCAGCACAGGATATAGAGGATATAAAGGACTTCACTCAATTCTATATTTTAATTAAAATATGTTGAAAGATATACATTGTAATATTTATAGCCTAGATTTAAGGTGGATTCTGCATAAAAATGTATTTCAGTTAATCTTCTTTATTTACATTAAATATCCTGAATCTTTTAAATACTCAACATGAAAGATGAGTTAAGGAATAACACTTGGACAGTACAGCTAAGAATTGTGTCAATTTCACTCTCTATGTTGCATGGATAGATTTTTTTCTCAGCTTCAAGAAATAGCATTTGGTTGAAAAGGATGGTCATATTTCTAACATTCATCATCTAATTATCCACATTCTTGGTTAATTTGGTTAAACTTTGTATTAAACATTGGACATTGAAATACTGATTATTAGGTGACCTTTATTTCATGCTTTCCTTGAATGCCATTTGGCTTTAAAGAAAAGGGTGTATCTCTAAGATGCTTTTCAAAGTTTGAAAAAATTAAGTTTCTAAATAGGAACATTGAGTAAAAATTGCATAAGGGTTTAATAGTCAACAAAAACTGAAGTTATCACACAGAAACTAAATTTCTACAGAGGATAAAAATGACAACGCCATACCATTTTACAACCTCAAAAATTGTTTTGGGGTCGTATAAAAAGGGAATAGGATATAGTAAACTTTCAATGTGCTATGTTTTTTTGGCAATACTTTATCTCTTATTTGCTAATTGTGCTCAGTTTCTATTATTAGTTTCTTTATTTATTATTATGACAAGTTAACCAAATAACACATACATGTACAATGCATAAAATATCATAAATATGTATCCTATTTTCATACATTCACACATACAATGTAATACTCTCCTTGTCAATGAGGTTGCTACGGAAATATTGTAACAAGTACACAATGAAAAGATATAGAGTAAATGTACACGACTCATGAGGCAAAATCCCCAATTTATAATGAGTAAAACAAAGCAATAGAACAACGATATAATTTTGTTCTTCATCTTGCAGTCAACATGAGGCCTTTGACAATGAGGAAATCATCATACTTCATATTTAGTTCAAGACGGGTCATAGCACCTGCTTAAGCAGTTTTCATTACGAAATGTCAATCAACACTACATCCATGTACATTGTAATTCATGATGATATACTGTAAATTAGGAAATTAATGCATTCATTTATTTCTGCGATCTAAGAAAATTAAATTAGCGTGGATTACGATTTTTAATTAATGTGAAACTCAAAGATCTCTAGTGCAAAATGATACAAATGTTTCTAAAATACGAGTTTTAAGTTCAGTCGCATTTTTCGCAATAATGATACATCTCAATAATTTCTGAATTTACAGTATGTCGGTCACTTTGAATAAGCAAGAACATTGATTCAAAGTTTACATTTTTCAGTCCACTCTATAGCCCAGTTTTTTGCTTTTCCAATGGTGACTTCTTAATACAGGTTTTACTGTATATGTAAGAGAAATTCTCTCACAAACATCCATGTTGTATTACATCATAC
>MJUT01013490.1:0-39551 GCA_002080005.1 Gigantidas platifrons
AAAATGTAGACTTCATAAAGTAATCAGCTTATTCAGTCAAAAAATTGTTTATTTTTTGCAAGAAACATGAGTTAATATATATGTGTTGTTTCTTTTAAGTAAAAAAAAAAAGAATTATTTGGTGATTCTTTCTGATCATTTTTATATCAAATTTATGTAAAACGTTTAGTTTACAATTTTCATCACCTTATTTCTTTAAAACAATTGGAAGATTTTTAATATAGAATGTTATTGTTTCATTTAATTTTACGAAACATGGTCAACAAGATGAACTGTGAGCTAATGCTCACTTATGATACCCCTGTATATATGTTCAATGTGTATAAAAACCAACTAAGTTGGCAAACAGGAAGTAGGAATCTGATGAGTCTAAAAACGCTTCCCACAATATGGCATACCTATATGAAGCTTGTGACCAAATATCAGATTCCTGCCATCAATAGTTGCTGAGAAAAATGCGACGATAAATATCTTGGGACGAACGGGAGGACAGACAGAGGTAAAACAGCATACCCCCCACCGGTGCAGGGGTATAATTAAATCTTACGTATGGGACAAGAATATGGAAAATCAAACATTCAAAAAATAGTCTATTGTGAATTTTATGTATCAGATATCTTAATAATTTTTTTTCATTAGTAAAAAGAATAGTAAAATTTCATAATCACTAAAAATGAAGAATAGTTTAGCTTGTGTGATTTTTAAAGAGAAAAAATCAACAATTTTTTCAATTATTTTGAGGCAGCTTGAAAAATGGGAAAATTATAAAAAGATATCTTACCAGAAAGCCTTGGTTGTTCTATAGTGTTGAAAGCAAGCTAGTTCTGATTTCAAAATATATTAAAACAATTGCTAAAGTCTTTAGAGGAAAAAAAAAATTAATAATCATAAGTGATTGTCCCATATGTACAGATTTATTGACAGCATTATTTTTAAATATATTTTTTCAATCAAAATGATGGAAACTATCCCTGATCAGTTGGAATCTTGTATGTATGATGTTTGTGTTCAAAAACAATCAAAATTTGGAATGATCAAAGGTGTTTCATTTTTCACCCTAAGTGGCCATTAAAAGTGCAACCTTAGCTTGGTCCATAAATAAATGAGATAGTAAATAGAAATGTAAATAGGCATTATTTTTTTTTTTCACTTTCTTTATAAATTTAAGAATTAAACCCAATTTAAGAAAAGATATCAGAGTGACTACTTCTGAGGGGATCATTCAAGCTTTCAGCAAAGATTAAAACAGTGAGTGAGTGATTGTCGTTTAATGCCAATTCAGCAATTTTTCAGCTATATCATGGCAAGAACAAGTTTATTTTCAATGAGATGACGATGAGGTCCACTTTGTTCTAGACCAATATGCTGCGTTAGATTTTTATAGTGCTAGCTAACTGAAACAACAGCCCGGGGGTAGACATGTCACTCTGCTCTGACACATTATCCTGATTCCGAGCCAACCAGTCTTTGCTCTGTCTCCTTAATGCTGCGTACTTAGCGGAGAAGCAACAAATACCAATTTTAAAGTCTTTGGTTTGACCCTATCGGGGCTTGAATCCACGATCTACCGCACGCTAGATGTTTTGACTTCAACTCACCTTGGTAAAGCATCAAAGTTTTCAGCAAGGTTAACTTTATTTTTGAATAATGCCTTATATAAACGTGGGTGCATGATACTTTGTTCTAAGATGTTCTTTGTTTGTTGATCTGTAAGGTGTCCAGTTTTTTCATCTATGTTAAATCCAAGGAAAGTCATGCTATGTTGGTCTGCGTTGAAAAATAGGTATGGATGTGGACTAAAAAGAAATACATTTTTGTACAATTCATTCCTTGTTAAGACTGACTCGTTGATTTCATTTTAATTTTCCCCCCCGATATTTCAGATTCATACTATAATAAGTACATTATGGGTTCACTTCATTAAGAAATCCCCATGTGATTGGTCAAGAGGTTGACATGTGACTAAAGAATAGAAACTTCATTAGTCAACAGGGCTCGAAATTAACGCTAGCAAGCAGGCAAATTGCTAGTTGAAATTTCAATTTGCCTTAATTTTGCTAGTGAATAAAGTTAGAACTAGCAGAATTTTGCTAGTTGTAAAAATTTATGTGTTCACTTCAGAATCGTATCTGAACTATGACAAACGTGTAAATTTGTTTTCTCGTAAGATCGGTATAGATCGCATTGACTTCATAAAAAAGCATGGTATAGTTACGTATTTGTCCGAGAAATACGAACAGCCATACTGGTTCCCGGTTTTTAAAATAACATCTGGTTGTAATTTTTACAGTTCCAAGTTACCAGTCGAAATGTCAAAATGAAGTAAAGTTTCTGATCACGATCGCGACGTTACAAAAATTACAAAATTCTTTCGCCAAGTTTCAGGTAGATTTATAATTGTGATTATAGTGTTTACAGTGATTAAGAGGAAATAATCATGAAAATCGTTGTGTGACAGCAGTTACACTATCGTATGACGTATGAACACAGCCTGTCTCCTTGCAAATATGCAAGAATGGCAAGATTACGATTTTCGTTTATTCAACTTTGGCCTAGCTAGAGTAAATTAATTATCGTGTTTTTAACAGAAGTGATCTCATAATTTTATTCAAATAATTATTATTATTGTGTTTCCAAATGATTAACTCTAACTCGTCTCTTTTATATAATTTTCACATGAAAAAAAGCAAAAAACAAACAAAAACAAAAAAACAATTAACAGACTGACATATTTCCTTTACTGGCTTTACAATAATTATTCTGTCACATTACATAATGAAAGATAACACAGACAATCCAGTCATTAGTTATTATCTTGGTAATAATTATATAATTATTTAAGATGAAAAAAGTTCAGTACATGCACAGTGATGCAGCATACCCCCAGCTTAAATTTTCATTTGAGGGTACATTTACCCCAACTCCACCAATTTGGGGGTACATGGAATTTTTTGAGGGTACAGTGTGTGGCTCTTTATATTACTGTCCAATGAAACATTGTTTAAAACACTGTCTATGTTTTCATATGATATAACCATTCCCCAGGAAATATTAATGCTTGTTTGTTTATATCAGGTACATGTTTCTTTATAAATCATGGAAGCCAGAATGTCCAAGAGCAACTCACTTAATGGTCAAGGATGCCTTTCACAATGTGATATAGTCAGAGACCGTGAATTGCTTAATTTAATAAAACACATAAAACCTTAGTCTTACTGTTGCATATTTCAATAAAAATAACACATTTTTTGTTAAATTTGGTTGCTAGTCAGGTCAGTCTGTTTGCTAGTAGATTTTTATTTAACTAGCAAAGTTTTGCTTGTGGTGAAAAAAGTTAATTTCTAGCCCTGGTCAATGAAGTGCATGACTATTCAATCATTCCCACTTTTAAGAACTGTTTTCAAACATCACGAAAATGAAAACTCATAACTACATACATCAATGACTTAATTGATATTAAATCAATTAGAGTTATGAAAAGAAATCTTAAACAATGAAGTATTAATATTGAATTTCTCTACCCTTTTTTACCTGATGAAAGATTAAATTTAATTTTTACCTTGTTTCCCATGTCCGTCTCATCTGATACAGCTGTATAACATTATCTCCTTCCTCATTATCCTCGTCATCTGTAACTTGTCTTTGTAACATCTGCATAGGAGACTCCTCACTCATAGCAAGTGATCTGGTAGAAAAGTCCTTCAAAGAGAGAACAGTGATTGATTGTTGTTTAACACCAAATGAGCAATTTTGCAGCTATATCATGACAAAAACAAGATGCATTGACCTATGAAATGATGATGAGATCCACTTTGTCCTAGACCAACACGCTTAGTTGGATTTTTATAGTTCTACTCCACTGAAACATCAGTCAGCATGTAGGCACATTCACTCCACTCTGATACATTATCTTGATTCCGAGCATGTTTAGCAGAGACGCAGCAAATACCATTTTATTGTCATTGGTTTGACATGACTGAAGTTCGAAAGCACAATCTACTGCATTTGAGACAACCAATCCAGTCTCAAAGAGAGAAAAATGTGTATAGTTCTTCAGTTACAGAGAGATTAATTATAACAGTAAAAATAAACATTCTCTATGAATCTCTTTTCCGTTTTAAATATCATCTAGAAACAAAACGCCTTATTCCTCAGGTTTTATTAAGAATGACAAGAATATATTAAAATTAGACTATGCTAGTCTATGCAAAAAGTATTGTGAATACCTGTATTAGCATGCAACTTTTTTTAAGCTCCATTGAAAATAAATTCAGCAAATATCTCTACTGCCATAAATCCACAGAAAGCTGACACTTCAAACATTTACCCTTGACATTTGTATGAGAAATCTAAGAACAAATTGAGCAAATCCTGGTAAATCTTCTACTACAGCCAATCTACAGAAATCTGACACTTCAAACACTTACCTTGACATTTGAATGAGAAATCTAAGAACAAATTGAGCAAATCCTGGTAAATCTGCTACTGAAGCCATTCCACAGAAAGATGGCACTTCAAACACTTGCCTTTGACATTTGTAGGGTAAGGATTAGGCTTATGGTGTTTAACATCACATTCATCAATATTTTACTTATATCATGGAGGTCAGCTTTATTGGTGAACGAAACCGAAGTACCTGAAGAAAGACCTGTCGCAAGTCACTGACAAACTTCATCACATAATGTTGTATCGGTTGCACCTCACCATGAGTGGAATTCAAACTGATATTTTTAGTGGTGATTGGTACTGATTGGAGAGGTAGTTGTAAATCCAACTACCATATGATCACGACCACAACGGTATATGACATTTGTCTGAAATATCCAATGTAGTAAATCATGGCAAATTTTTAGCAGCAGCCAATCCACAGAAGGCTGACACTTCAAACACTTACCATTGACATTTGTATGAGAAATCTAAGAACAAATTTATCAAATCCTGGTAAATCTTCTACTACAGCCAATCCACAGAAGGCTGACACTTCAAACACTTACCCTTGACATTTGTATGAGAAATCTCAGAACAAATTTATCAAATCCTGGTAAATCTTCTACTACAGCCAATCCACAGAAAGATGACACTTCAAACACTTACCCTTGACATTTGTATGAGAAATCTTATCTAAGAACAAATTTATCAAATCCTGGTAAATCTTCTACTACAGCCAATCCACAGAAGGCTGACACTTCAAACACTTACCCTTGACATTTGTATGAGAAATCTAAGAACAAATTGAGCAAATCCTGGTAAATCTTCTAATGAAGCCATTTAACAGAAAGGTGACACTTCAAACAATTACCCTTGACATTTGTATGAGAAATCTAAGAACAATTTTATCAAATCCTTGTAAATCTTCTACTGAAGCCATTCCACAGAAAGATGACACTTCAAATAATTACCCTTGACATTTGTATGAGAAATCTAAGAACAAATTTATCAAATCCTGGTAAATCTTCTAATGAAGCCATTTAACAGAAAGGTGACACTTCAAACAATTACCCTTGACATTTGTATGAGAAATCTTATCTAAGAACAAATTCATCAAATCCTGGTAAATCTTCTAATGAAGCCATTTAACAGAAAGGTGACACTTCAAACATTTACCCTTGACATTTGTATGAGACATCTAAGAACAAATTCATCAAATCCTGGTAAATCTTTTACTACAGCCAATCCACAGAAAGATGACACTTCAAACACTTACCCTTGACATTTCTATGAGAAATCTGTGAACAATTTTATCAAATCCCTGTAAATCTTCTACTGAAGCCATTCCACAGAAAGATGACACTTCAAATAATTACCCTTGACATTTGTATGAGAAATCTAAGAACAAATTTATCAAATCCTGGTAAATCTTATACTGAAGCCAATCAACAGAAACTGACTCTTCAAATACTTACCCTTGACATTTGTATGAGAAATCTGAGAACAAATGTATCAAATCCTAGTAAATCTTCTACTGCAGCCAATCCACAGAAAGCTGACACTTCAAACACTTACCCTTGACATTTGCATGAGAAATCTAACAACAAATTTATCAAATCCTGGTAAATCTTCTACTAAAGCCGTTCCACAGAAAGATGACACTTCAAACACTTACCCTTGACATTTGTATGAGAAATCTAAAAATAAATTTGGCAAATCCTGGTAAATCTTCAACTACAGCCAATCCACAGAAAGATGACACTTCAAACGCTTACCCTTGACATTTGAATGAGAAATCTGAGAACAAATTTAGCAAATCCTGGTAAATCTTCTACTGCAGCCAATTCACAGAAATCTTCTACTTCAAACACTTACCCTTGACATTTGTATGAGAAATCTGAGAACAAATTTATAAAATCCCGGTAAATCTTCTACTACAGCCAATCTACAGAAAGCTGACGCTTCAAACAATTACCCTTGACATTTGAATGAGAAATCTAAGAACAAATTTAGCAAATCTTGGTAAATCTACTACTGAAGCCATTCCACAGAAAGATGGCACTTCAAACACTTACCCTTGACATTTACATGAGAAATCTAAGAACAAATTTAGCAAATCCTGGTAAATCTTCTACTGAAGCCAATCCACAGAAAGCTGACACTTCAAACACTTACCCTTGACATTTGTATGAGAAATCTAAGAACAAATTTACCAAATACTGGTAAATCTTCTACTGCAACCAATCCACAGAAATCTGACACTTCAAACACTTACCCTTGACATTTGTATGAGAAATATAAGAACAAATTCATCAAATCCTGGTAAATCTTCTACCGCAGCCAATCGACAGAAAGCGGACACTTGAAACACTTACCCTTGACATTTGTATGAGAAATCTAAGAACAAATTCATCAAATCCTAGGCCTGGTAAGTCTTCTACTGAAGCCAATCCACAGAAATCTGACACTTCAAACACCTACCCTTGACATTTGCATGAGAATTCTAAGAACAAATTTATCAAATCCTGGTCAATCTTCTACTACAGCCAATTCACAGAAAGATGACACTTCAAACATATACCCTTGACATTTGTATGAGAAATCTAAGAACAAATTTATCAAATCCTGGTAAATCTTCTACTACAGCCAATCCACAGAAAGCTGACACTTCAAACACTTACCCTTGACATTTGTATGAGAAATCTAAGAACAAATTGAGCAAATCCTGGTAAATCTTCTACTGCAGCCAATCCACAGAAACTGACACTTCAAACACTTACCCTTGACATTTGTATGAGAAATCTAAGAACAAATTTAGTAAATCTTGGTAAATCTTCTACTGCAGTCAATCCACAGAAAGCTGACACTTCAAACACTTACCCTTGACATTTGAATGAGACATCTAAGAACAAATTTATCAAATCCTGGTAAATCTTCTACTGAAGCCAATCCATAGAAAGCTGACACTTCAAACACTTAACCTTGACATTTGTATGAGAAATCTAAGAACAAATTTAGCAAATCCTGGTAAATCTTCTACTGCAGCCAATTCACAGAAAGCTGACACTTCAAACACTTACTCTTGACATTTGTATGAGAAATCTGAGAACAAATTGAGAAAATCCTGGTAAATCTTCTACTGAAGCCGTTCCACAGAAAGCTGACACTTTAAACACTTACCCTTGACATTTGTATGAGAAATCTGAGAACAAATTTATCAAATCCTGGTAAATCTTCTACTGAAGCCGTTCCACAGAAAGCTGACACTTCAAAATCTTGTAATTGTTTGTTTAGAAAGCTGATAAAATGGTGCAGCTCAGACCAAGAAGGATCTTTTATACCACAATGTCTGAAAATAGTCAAAACATGGTGAAAAAAATATAATAAAATGTACACAGAAACAATTGCAAACCAGACACCCATGGGATCAACAATTCTGTCAATAATAGACAGGTTTTTGGATTACAAAGGTTAAATTTACAAAGATATCAGACATTGGGACTAAACTGGAAAATGATTACACAGGTTTCAATTTTTTATCAGCATTTTTTTCAATTAAGTATCAATTTTTTTTTTAAATCATAAATATTACGGTGGCAGTTTAAAACTGTCCCAACCAGATTTAGGTATTATGTTAACTCAAATAAGAGATTGCCTCATTAATTCGGTCAACGATCACTCAAAATGTTTCCCATTGTATCAATTTGCCAGTATTGAACGGTCAATTTTCATCCTTGACTATTAAAAATCATCAATAATTAACTTTTGATGTGTTCTCAATATATGATTCTACTAAATAAGCATTACAATTATTAAATAATTAACTATAAATCTATACTAAAACACTGCAGCATTATAAAGTGACAATCATATATTTTATGGTAACAGTAATTATAATGAAACTGACAATCTGGATCAACAGATCTTAAATAAGCCGTCAATTTTCTTATGCTGTCAGTTTACCTTTGTCCGACAGGTGATCGTTGAATACAAGATTGTCCACATTTATATGGTATGATTTCTGTGATTCTACAGAGAATCCTACCAGTGTTTAAAAGTACACAAAACTCAATTGATAAATCCTGAATTTTACCCAAAGTTATTGATATATATATGTACCTGAGTAAAATTTGCAGACACAATTTGTTATCTTTGTCTGGATTGTTTGGATTCACATCGTCAAGTTTACAATTGGTATCAAGTCTCTTCAAGTACTGGAATGGCCTCTGGAAAGTGGAACTTTTGAATTCTATAGGATCAAACAGTCTGTCATGGTCTGTATAATCCTGTGGTTTTCTGACATTATTGATAATTTCTAAGCTTTCTACAGGTGATCTGCACGTTATGTGGGGTAAAATGTCCAAACAATGGTGTACACATTTCAGCGTGAATCCCTAAACACAAGGACAAACGTTACAATTTATGTTGCAGTTGCAAGCTGGACGCCCATAACAACAATTTTAGTAGCCCATCAAAAATTCTTAGGGTCCAGCAACTGACTGCACATGGAATATTCAAATTACAGTAGCTAGCTGGGTCGGGGGGAGAGGAGGGGGCAGGGGGTTATTGGGCTACTGGGCTCCTGTTAAGCTTAATTCAACACCCTACATTACAAAAAAGATTTTGTATATATTTATAGAATATCGGTAGTATTGAAGGTCGAGACAGACATTATAACTAGTATAGCAGCGAATCTGACAGGATGAGCTGTGATACTAGTGATAATGTACTCAAGACCTTCAAAACAGCTGTTATTGTTATTATCAGTAACATCATAATGTGTTTGACCTCATACTAATCGTTTTCAGTATCAGAGTCAGTCAATGAATACTGACAATATCACTGGGTGAGATCAAAAGGAAAATGTTCAAAATACCAATAAATACATATATTGATATTTCCAGAATAGAATGCATGAACTCACATTTTAGTTGGAATTATGGACCATTAAGTTTTAACATTTTTTTTAATTGATTGATTGATTTTTTGGTGTTTAATGCCACTTTCAGCAATATTTTAGCTATATCATGGCAACCAGTTTTAGTGGTGGAAGAAGCCGGAGTACCCAGAGAGAATCATCGACCATGGGCAAGCAACTTGTAAACTTTATCACTTGCAGATGAGAGTCGAGTGCACCCTTTTTCTAATTTACAAATCCGGGCGCAAAACCATGCCGTATTGGTGATAGGCTTGTATGAGTTGTTAGGTAATCCAACTACCTAACTCATTGAGCCACCCGGGCCCTCCAATTTATTATTTTTTTTTTAATGATTCATAAAACCAGAGGCTCTCAAGAGCCTGTATCGTTCACCTGGTTATAAAAAGAACCAATTGGTCCTATGTAAAAACTATGTCCTGCGGTGGCGGCCATCTTGGATTTCGGATCAGGATAAAAAACCCAAACTTTTTAGAGGACCTTCAAATGATTATTCCTGGACAGATTGATTTCAATTGTCCATGTGGTTTAAGAGAAGAAGCGCTTTGAAACATTTTTCCCATAGGGTCCAATGTTAAACTTAGTCCTGCCATAGCCGCCATTTTGAATTTTATATCGGAGCAAAAAACCTCAAGTATGTAGCGGACCATCAAAGGAATATTCCTGTACAGTTTGGCTTTAATCATATTTGTAGTTTCTGAGAAGAAGCCATTTGAACATTTTTCCATAGGGTCTAATGTTAATCTATGTCCTGCAGTGGAGGCCATCTTGGATTTCGGATCGGCATAAAAAACCTAAATCTTGTAGAGGACCTTCCAATGATCATTCCTGGGCAGTTTGGTTTAAATTGTCCAAGTGGTTTCAGTGCGGAAGCGTTTTGAGACACTTTTCCCATAGGGTCCAATGTTAAACTAAGTCCTGCTGTAGCCGCCTTCTTCCATTTTATATCGAAAAAAAATACCTAAAGTTTGTAGAGGACCATCCAATGAACATTACTGACTAGTTTGGATTCAGTCTGATTTGTAGTTTCTGAGAAGAAGGCATTTGAACATTTTCCCATAGGGTCCAATGTTAATCTATGTCCTGCGGTGGTGGCCATCTTGGATTTCCGATCGGCATAAAAAAACAGAAATTTTGTAGACGACCTTCCAATGATCATTCCTCGGCAGTTTGCTTTCAATTGTCCAAGTGGTTTCAGAGAAGAAGTATTTTGAAACATTTTTCTCATAGGGTCCAATGTTAATCTAAGTCCTGCTGTAGCCGCCATTTTGAATTTCATATCGGAACAAAAAACCTACAGTTTGTAGAGGACCATCCAATGAACATTCATGTACAGTTTGGCTTTAATCATATTTGTAGTTTCTGAGAAGAAGGCATTTGAACATTTTCCCATAGGGTCCAATGTTAATCTATGTCCTGCGGTGGTGGCCATCTTGGATTTCCGATCAGCATAAAAAACAGCAACACTGTAGAGGACCTTCCAATGATCATTCCTTGGCAGTCTGGTTGCAATTGTCCGAGTGGTTTCAGAGAAGAAGCGTTTTGAAACATTTTTCCCATAGGATCCAATGTTAAACTAAGTCCTGCCATAGCCGCCATTTTGAATTTCCGATCGGAACAAAAAACCTACAGTTTGTAGAGGACCATTCAATGAACATTCATGTACATTTTGGCTTTAATCATATTTGTAGTTTCTGAGAAGAAGCCATTTGAACATTTTCCCATAGGGTCCAATGTTAATCTATGCCCTGCGGTGGTGGCCATCTTGGATTTCCGATCAGCATGAAAAACAGAAAGTTTGTAGAGGACCTTCCAATGATCATTCCTGGGCAGTCTGGTTTCAATTGTCCATGTGGTTTCAGAGAAGAAGCGTTTTGAAACCTTTCTCCTTAGGGTCCAATGTTAATCTAAGTCCTGCCATAGCTGCCATTTTGAATTTCATATCGGAACAAAAAGCCTACAGTTTGTAGAGGACCATACAATGAACATTCATGTACAGTTTGGCTTTAATCATATTTGTAGTTTCTGAGAATAAGCCATTTGAACATTTTCCCATAGGGTCCAATGTTAATCTATGTCCTGCGGTGACGGCCATCTTGGATTTCCGATCGGCATAAAAAACAGAAACTTGGTAAAGGACATTCCAATGATCATTCTTTTACAGTTTGGGTTCAGTCAGTCCATTAGTTTCAGAGAAGAAGATCTTTGAAATTTCAGCCAATCGTAGGATATTATTGGCCCTGGCAGCCATGTTGAATATCCGAATGGAACGAAAAACAGCAACTTTGTAGAGGACCATCCAAGGAACATTCCTGCTAAGTTTGGTTCCAATTGGCCAAGTGGTTTCGGAGAAGAAGCTTGAAATGTGAAAAGTTTACAGACGACAGACGCCAAGTGATGGCAATAGTTCACCTTGACGTTTGGTCCAGGTGAACTAAAAACTTCTTTTAAAGTGATCTATTAAAGTCTCCCAAACGCATAGCATTCTACAGTAGACCCCACCCCTGTTTAGAGCCCTACAAACTTTACCTGTGTATCTGTATCTCTGGCCAGTAATGGCATAGACTCTATGATATAATAGTCCAAATCGGATCTTCTCCACACATGCCCAGAACTGTGACCCAAACATCCCAGAACTAACAGTTGGAATAAGAGAGCATCAACTCCTTGTTGAACCTGTCAAGTAAAATATATATGTCTATATCACGGGAGCTCCCAAATGATATGAAGAAAGGGAAATATATGGTTTAAAAAACAGTTGCATATAAAGTTAAATGGGCATGCAGACAATTTTTATAATTTATTCTTCAGAAATACTGCAGATGGACAGATTGTCCTTTGGGGAAGAAGCGAATCTATGTAGGGTTTTTATTGTTTGTTTATCTGCAATGCCATTGGAGATCCAGTTATCACGAAGAAAGAGAGTTGCGATCCCATTAACTGATTTAGCATCATCAACTTGTGCCTGTCACCAAACAATTTTTCAGCTACTAGCCTGAAAACCTATTTCAAGAAAATATTTCTGATTGTCCGACCAATTTCTAGAAATTTTCACTAGTCCAAACAAATATTTACTAGTCAGGGGCTTCAGGCTAATGATTTAAGGTGCAGACTGAGGAAAGAAAGCAAGAAGGACAAAATAAATATACAAACCTCATGTGAAATGTCTATATGGAATAATCTTGGTTCTTGACATCGAGGTGGTAAAATCTCTATTAATAAACTATCCATAACACTGTCAATATTAATGGTCTTCTCATGGAGTGGGATTGTGATGTTACTTGATTTTCTCCTTGGTACATTAGGAACCAGCTTAAATAATTCAGCAACCATTCTCTTCTTATACAAAGACTTACCAACACCTGCTCTCCATGATTTCACAACTCGTACACTACATCTAAAAAACATTTTTAAGACGAAAATGTAAAGATTTGTCTTCCCCCTCCCCACCTTCCACATTCTTCATATTTTCATATACAATCTATAGTTTAAAATCTGTGTATATCAAACTGACACAATAAAACACTGACTTAAAATGTGCAAGATTCCCATAAAAAGGCAGCTTTTGTCTTTTTAATGACATATAAAAGACCAATAACTGCTTCCAGTGATTTTCCGATTGCGTTTTTGGGGCCGAATATCGGCCCAAGTCCCAACGTGAAAAAGACTCTTTTTTCCCAATTTTCATGGGGGAAAATTCCCAATAGCGTGGTGATAAAATTATTTGTAAAAATCGTTAATGAAACCTTTTTCAAATAAAATTAAAAGCCGAACATTTTAAAGTTTATGACCTGGTTACTGTTTGTTTTGATTATGCAAGCAAAATACTACACACCAGGAACCAGTGCAGTAAATTTGGTCGCTTGTTTTGTTGAAAGTGGCGAGTATCGGACTGCGATAAAACTTCAGAAAAACGAAAGCGGAAATTGTAGTATTTGGAATAAATTTTATATTAAAGATATTTATTGAAATAAATTTAACATTAAAACAGTAAATATGTCCTGTGATTTATGTTACTTAATATTTGTCAATTCATTGAGAATTAAAAACGGAAAACAGTTGATGAAGCGGAATACGTGAATTATTGCTAATTGAGTTTTAAAGTTAAAAATAAAAATGTCACGATGTTGGATAATTCTAAATAATATTTAAAACAAATTACAGGTAACTTGGATTTTTTTGGATTAGAAAAAAGTTTTTATTGCCCGGGAGCAATGAGGTTGATGACGTTAATAAAGCTAGTGAAGATGTTTATGCTTTGAAGTGAGTCCGACCCACAACCGGTCACCAACACTAGTGTCACAAGTACTGATACACAATGTATCCCAGAAGTTGAATGCCTTGTTACCCCTGTCAGTGTCACTTTAGAAACTATTACTAAACACAGCTTCAAATGACATCCAACAACATGTAAATAGTGCAAATAGTGGTGATGTTCAGGGCCTATGAGAGAGGGGTTCAGCCGGTACATCGGTACGGGGCACAGAGAGCCAAGAACGGGCCTGTGAATCTCTGAAGGGCCCCATAGCCTTAGATTCTGGAAGGTTTTCTCATGATCTTGGTTAGGGTTATCAAAATATTTGATATATTATCTTAATATCAGTAGTCCAGATTTTAGTGACTATAAAATAACTTCAACAAGTAACACCTTGCTGCATCAACTGATTATGTTTGTCACTGCTTTGTATCAAGTATATATTATCTGGACATTCTGCTACACAGGAAATAAAGCATTTATGAAAGTTTATCAGTGGTTTTATTGAATTTATTGAACCTCAAATCCTAAATTTTGAGGGAAGTCTCAGTCTGTCTCTGAGGTCCCAAAGCAATCTTGTTCCGCCTTGCAAAATTTCTCTTGGAGGCCCTGGTGAAACTGACTGTCACTCTGATTCGGACAGTTGTGCTCCAGAGGTCATGGTACCAGATGCCAGGGTGTTCAGTTTAATAAAGAATGAACAAAAATACCCATGGCTATATGACAGTGTGGTACAATAAAGGTATTTATGCAAGTTTTGCAAACTGTTTTGTGGTCATTCTTCCTCATCACAAGAATTTGTTACTTTTGGCATCAAACTTTGTACAGTATGATTGCTATTCTATTAATGGACATCCAAACTAATAAATTTATTGCTCTTCCCATCTTCTCCCAATTCACATCATTTACACGCTAATTTTCCCAATTATAAGGCACACCCCCCAGATACAAATGAGTAGGAAAATCACTGCCTTCAAAACTGGTTCTATCAACCTGCCAAAACCATATGACAATAAGCAAGCATGCAGAGTTTTAAAAAATGCACATTTTAAATGTAAGAAATTCCATTTACAATCTTTTTTTATATACTATTTTGAATCAAAATGGGAAATAACTCCTTCAACAAATGGTGCAATTAGACTGCTACAATGCTATGTGAATCTCAACATGGTAAGAAGCAAGTATGCAAACTTTTGAGTAATTCCTTTCTTAAAATGTAGGTAATTTTTTCAACGATAAATGTAGTACATGCAGTATCTCCCCCATCAGAAGGTCCTACATATCATGTACTTCGATAAATATGCTTGTACACTCCAGATTATACAGAGATATTCATAAACACTACCTCTCAAAGTCTACAGCTGATGCAGATCTTATTCCTGCAGAAGATTTATCAACTTTAAGTTTTGTTAAGAGGTACTTTCTTATGGTGGCAACGTCTGTAGTTAACTGTGGTCTGTGATATTTGTCGAGGGCTGCCACGATCCTTGATTTGTACTCATTTTCACTGCTGCAGATAACAACCAATCGGTATGTTCGGTCTGAAAGAACAGAAATATATACATCAAATTGTGATCAGCAATATAATATAATTTTCTTAATTTATTAAAAATTGAAATAATTTTTGCAGTTACACAGTAGTCTTTTTGTCACATATCCACCTTAGCTTGTTACCTTAGACAAAGTTTATTATAAACGGTCATAATGTAAGCAAACATATATTTATTTTCTAAAAATGTTGATATGACTTTGGCCATAAGGCTGACTTCACACAAATTCAAAAACAGAGTCACCGAAATTAAATTGTAGGTGAAGTTGTGATCATAGATTTTCACTGACAACACTGGAAAACGACCATAACTTGTGTAATCAAATTTCAATTAAAATAATACAGCCATCTCATTAGGGTGGTAATCAAAATGACAAATAGGAAAGTCATATGAAATGAACAATAAGAGAAATTGCTACATTAGTATTCTTCTTATTATAAGGCCACTCCCACCAAAGGTTACCTCTCTTATAAGGCCAGATTTTAGATGAACTGTCAAACTAAAATACTACTAAATTATACTCCCTCAAGTAAGGGTGTAACGATTCACCGTATGTACCGAAATCGTGATTATTGTGGGGACGGTTCGGTTCACGATACATGGAGGCCGCTTACGATACAAACGATATGATGCTCATTTTTTGAAAAAAAAGTAGTGTTGAACTTCCGTTTTCTTCTTTTGGTGATCATTTAATTAATATTTTGAGAAAAGTGAATCGATTAATTTACGCTTTTAAAATCAATTAATCAAATATCAAATATTTATAAATTCCGCTAGTACGTAAGCGACCTCATATAAAAAAAACATGGCAGTGCCCATATCGACCAGCATGGACTTCAGTTTCCTATAAAACGTATCATGATACGTATCGTAATACATATCAAATATCGCAATACGTATCGTTTGTGGAAAAAGTGTATCGTTACACCCCTACCCTCAAGAAAGGCTACCAATCTTACAAAGCAAAATTTTCATTTCAAAAGGAGTGGCCTTAAAGAGGGGGAATACTGTATTACAAGATAGAGTGGTGGATGACGACGATGCAAAAAGATGAAGAAAGTGACCAAGGTCAACGGTCTTAAAAGATCACTTTTTCTTTGTCCCAAAGGTGACATCTTAATACAGGTTTTGATTGTACCGTAAAAAGGAGTTTTTTTCACAGGAGCCAAATTTTGCTATTTTTTTTCCAAATTGGTGGAATTTATTTTAGCTATATTTACTTTTTATGATCCTGTGATTTAGCCAAAATCAAATGTTAGCAGATTGATCGCTATATTGGAATAACATTATCTGAATTGTTTGACCAATAATTCAAAATAGGAAATGTTTTAAATAAAGCGAGCAAGATCTTTTTGTATGCGATCCGTGGTATTTTATAATTGTATACATGTTCATTAATAGAAAATTGTGTAAGGGCATTTCAGAGTTTTTGAAAAAAAAATTTATGACTGCAGGACAATAGGTCCTACACTATATCAGTTTCTGCTGGACCTACTAGTTTTCTGCCGGACCTAAACACTTTAACAGAAATTTCTGAAAGCATGTAATTTTTATTCCATACCAATCTACATGTATTATTGGGCATATACATAAGTGTTATCAAGATGTAACATTTTATTTCATTCAATATAATTCAATATAACATTTAATTCAAATATATTCTCTTTCAATTTCAAGCTCCATTTCCAGAGCTAATTTTTTTTAGATTTCCGATTTCCCCTCGTTTACCATACTTTCTCCATATTGTACATGTCATGACATTTTCATCATGGTCATATTTTAATCAGGGACGACCTTCGTACCATTTTGCGTTGTAAATCCTTTCAGGCCTTTTCTCCTTTTCATATTTAAATCTTTTTTATGCATTTGTTGCATTGTGACCTTGTGCCGGCCTTTTTAATCCAGGACGAGCACCTTTTAATTTTATAAATTTTATGGGCCACAACATTTCTTTGAAGCTGATAGGACATAATTATTGTATGCGATATTCTTTAAAGGGATTCCCCTAATCCCAACAATCAACGATAATGTTAACGACTGCGGATAACTTTGTCAAGCTTTTCCTGCAGTGGTTGCTTTCAACCAAGGGCTACCAGTTTTCTCGTTTTAGTAATGCAAATTAATTGTATATATATTTTTCTGAACATTGTTTTAGCTAAAACAAGTCTGCTTTAAAGTAAACATTTTGTAGAATTTTTTTTTTATATAAATAAAGCAAAGAATTTTATTTAAATTCTCAGAGAAATAAAAATGTTAGTGGACCTTTTCAACCATTTGTCATAATTAATTAATCAGGAAAAAAAAGCTTGTAATATTTGTCCATTTCAAATGTTTCAATATTTCCCAAAAGCCTAAATCAGAATCAAATCAAGTCCTAGATCGTATTTTGCACAAAAGACAAGTTTAAATTTGGCACCAAATTGATATCCGATAATTTTTACTTGTCCGTTCCGTAGTGATTCTTGTTCTTATATTTCAAATATTGATATTTTCGTTCATTAAAGCATTTCTGATATTGCGACTTTAATTTTGTTAATGTCCTTGAACTTCATCAAAGCATGGTAAGGAACGATAAATGATACAATAAAAGAGTTTTGATCTGGCATTTCACTAGGGGTGTATCGATACACTTTTTCCACAAACGATACATATTGCAATATTTGATATGTAATACAATACGTATCACGATATGTTTTATAGGAAACTGTAACTATTCCTTCACTCGACAAGAGCGCTGCCATGTTTTTTTTTTTTTATATGAGGTCGCTTAGGCCAAAAAAAAATGTGTTTACAGTCACATGTCAAAAAAATCTAGGGTCGGTAGGTCGTCATTAAATTTCTATTCTTTTTTTACTATCGGCAAAACCGGAAATAGTCGTTCCCGGTTCCGGAATCCGATTCCGGTATTTCATTTCCGAAATTTCCGTTAAGCCGCCATTCAAATTTGCTAAAGCTGTTTTATGACGAGTTACGCAGTTTTTCTATCTTCTTTGCTCTCAATTGCAACAAAAAGCTAGCGGTTGAATAAATAAAACATTGCTGCTGATTAAACAACAGAAATGGATATCCGAATTCTGTGTAAAAATTGGCAAAATCTAGGGTCGGTCGGGTGACCGTAAACACACATATTATTTTTTTTGGCCTTACGTACTAGCGAAAATTATAAATATTTGATATTTGATTAATTAATTTTAAAAGTGTAAATTAATCGATTCACTTTTCTCAAAATATTAATTAAATGATCACCAAAAGAAGAAAATGGAAGTTCAACACTACTTTTTTTTCAAAAAATGAGCATCATATTGTTTGTATCGTAAGCGGCCTCCACATATCGTGAACCGAACCGTCCCCAAAATAATCGCGATTTCGGTACATACAGTGAATCGTTTCACCCTTACGTTTCACTTTAGTTTTAATCAAAATAAATTATGGACAAATTGGAGATCAAACAGGGCTCTTTTATACAACAAACCCAATATTTTATATCGGTGGAAATAAACAATTTTTACCGGATTTGTCTGTCGTACCGGCACGTTTGGGAATCTCTGATTTTTTTCTAATTTTCACTTGTCCGACGTCAGTTTTCACTGGTATCGGACAAACGTTAATGTCGAGGCCTGCCAATGTTGCATAAGCAATCTTTTAATCAAGAAAACCACGGGATATGTTTGACAAAGCCATTGCATACAAAACAAAACAAAAATGTTTGGCGGACCTGACGAAAATATGTCCCCTTCAGTCCGACGAATTTAAAAAAAACTCTGGCATTTAATATATTATTGCAACACATTTACAAAATTTAAACACAAATATGTCTCATTAACAGACACCGGAAAAATTGTGATCGTAAATAAACACCAAAAAGTACGTGTCATCTTACAGATAATTAAAAATTGTTAAATGGAAATGTTAATATTAAATAAAGAAGGTGTGTTCATACAGCAAAAACTATTCAGGGTAACAAGTGTTTTAAAGATAAAAGGATGATTAACTACATGTAAAATAATTTACCTGTTATTTGTCACCAATTGCATTGTTTTCTGGAAGCATTTCCCCCCTTTTTTAGATATTTTAAAAGTGTCATTTCAACAGCTTTAAGAATGAAAGTGACTATATAATTGCTAAATAATCACTATACAGTCATACTAGAGGAGACAGATCTTGTACGATTATTTAAGAAAATAAAGATATTTATGTAGCAAAGGGCAAAATTTATGCGGTTCCTTTTTTTTCTCGCTGATCGATGACTATCACGAATAAAGCGAAAATTAGGTACCCGCAAAAAACCACTTATACGATTTTATAAATATACACCATAAAATCGGAGCAATTTGATAGGTTGCTAACATTGCACTAAAATTTCTAATAGTCTGCAATAGAAAAATATATGCATGAAAAAATTCTTCTACAATTGACAATATAATACCTTTTGTTTCAGCATTTTTCATGTGTCTCTCCAAAGATTTCTCTCCCTTGTCACTGACATCATAATCTAGAAGATCTGCATTCACCAAACAGTGGACTTTATTGTTGTCTGCAAACAAAGCTCTCCTCCAGAAGACTTCAAGCTGAAACATTAATCATTTCATCAGTCTTTGTTACTGTTAGGACCAAAACAAAATGTCTGTTTCCACTAACCCTACAGACCCTATTATTTATTGCCTCAACATTAATCTACATATTACAATGACAAAATCTTTCAAATACAATTGCACTATAGCTACTTGATATATTTTTTCCAATTGCTTCCGTGATAAAGTTTATCAGTTACTCAGGGATGAAAACTAAAATCGTGAACCTAGTAGCCAGCTGGGTTCCTGAAATTTAAAATCCACGGGCCCAGAATCAATCTTAGGGGCCCTGGCATATAAATAAAAAAATAATAGAAAGTTACCTGCCCAAATTTATTAAATAGTTAAAAAGCTGTCTGAACTGATTTGTTCTGGGTTTTTTTTTATTCATAAATAAGTTGAGGACATCTATTCAATGTCACATTTTTATTTCTGTCTACCTTGACTATTTGATTCTTGCATACCAGTGATTTTGTATATGCCCCCCCCTTTTCCTTTTCAAATAAATATTACTGTGCTGTGATCAAATACCACACAAATTGTAATAACTCATATTTGTGTAATCTCTGTCAATTTGCTCAATGGTCCAACTACCGTATATATAGCTTTGGAATGAAAATATAGCACAAACGTAAATTGTCACTGTCAGTCAAAAACTGAAGAAAGTAAAGGCTCTAATTATCATTTGCCAGACCTCAATTCAGATTGCAACAATGGAGTAAAGCTACTGTAGTTCAAAGTCTATTTTTAATTGGATATGCATTAACGTTTGTAAATAAACAATTCGATAGATCGTAATATTAACCCGGTGTCGAGTATAAAATACCAATGCGGATGGATAATATCCGGAAGCGTCCCGTGCATTTCAACGAATTTTGAATTGCCAATCTTCGCATATATGAACATATTTGATATAAGAACTATGATTTTATGTCACAGAAATGAGAAAAAATAAATTAAAAGTTTGTTTTGTTGAAAGTAGCTTCGGACAAAAAGTTCGGTCAATATTTCCCATAGCACAATATCGCATTGCGTCCCCTTTCCAAAATGGCGCCAAAATGTTGTTTGTTTACGAAAAACAAATACAAATAGTTTTATTTTTCAGACAGAAGCATGTAAATTAAACTTTGACAAACATTTGGCGTAGTAACAGTTTAATGACTTACATTAGGCTAACACTCGGGATTAAAACCATTCGCCACCTGGGCTAACACAATTCAGTTTTTGGTCGCCCATGTGATTTTGTACTCGCGGTGGGCGACTGGGCGAGTGCTAATTTTCATCCCTGGTTACTTGTGGCAGGTCGATGGTTTTGACAATATAACTGAAATATTGTTGAAAGTTGCATTAAACACCATAACCCTTACCCCAAACACGACACAGGGTAAAGTGACCTTGGGGCTTCCAGTTGTATAAACATTAATTTGCATGTCACAATAAATATAATTAGGAGATAACTGTATTGTATTTGAAAATTTCACGCCATCAATTGGAGATTTGATGGCTGCAAATTGAGTTTACTAGTGGAGCGAGTAAACGGATATTTGTGACCATTAAACCGACAAATTTTGATAAATTTAAAGCAAAAAATAAATTTGCAAGGTAGGGATTTTAAGTATTTTTGTGTATTGTTGTAAAAATGACATGTAGGATTTCACGTTTTCAAGATGGTGGATCCTTTCTGCTGAACCCCTTATTTAAGAATTTTATATTGAGAATTTTACATAGAATAGTAACCAATCAAATACGACGATACAAACAAATTGGATCAGAATACTGTTTCCTTCGAAAAAAAAAGGTTAAAAATCATCTTTTTAGTCCATCTGCTACTAGCAGCTACCCATTTGGGCTCAACTTCATTTGTATAAATCTCATCTCCTCATTCTAAAGATCAAACATGCCATGTTGTTCCATTTAGCTAAACATTTCTCAAGCAGAATATTAATTAAATAAAATGTGAAAAATTCAATGACTATGAATGATGATAAATTCAAATTGCTACCAAGAAATGCCATGGCCTTTGTCCAAAATGGCTAAAAAGGGAATAATTTTAATTAAAACTGAAGGATATATGGGTTTTCCAAGATATTTTATACTGCATTCATGTTTCTTGAAGTTGGATTTATATAGTGCTGGCTCACTAAAACAACAGTCTGCGGGTAGTCATGTCGCTCCATATGGATATATTATTCTGATGTTAAGATAATCATTCTTTCTTCTTACTCCTTAATACTTTGTGATTAGCGGAGAAGCAGCATATACCATTATTATAGTCTTTGATTTGACAAGACAGGGTCTGTAACCCATGATCTACTGCACTTAAGGTGAGCATGCTATCCATTTCACCATCATGCACTTCTACAAAGAGTGTTGAATGCATAGATGAACAATAGGAGTGGGTAATGGTGCTTTAAGAAACTTTCAACAATATTTCAGTTACTAGTATATCGTCGTGGCCGCAAGTCACTGACAAACTATATCACTTAATGTTGTATCAAGTACACTTCGCCATGAGCTGGATTCGAACTCACAACTTTAGTGGTGATATGCACAGATTGCATAGGTAGTTGTAAATCCAACTACCATATGATCATGACCACTATATAAACAATATGGTGCAATATAGGTGCAAATAAGATGCATAGGTGACATTATTTTTTTACCATATCTAGTGTGGTGTGTGGTGTACACAGGAGAATTTCATCAGACTGAGGTAAAGGTTTGTCATCTTCATGGCTGTATACTGTTAACACTGTGTTATATATCTCACCTACAATATAGTAAAAGACAAGTTAATACTAGCAAGGATTAACATGTGCCAATTCTCCTGCTTTCTGAAAGACATCTGAATAAAGGGATATGCGGCATACTACACGATGCGTGCACAGCATGTCGACAAGGGAAAGTTGAAAAGGTATATAAAAGCATGTGTGAACACAGTATTTTACTTGAAACGGTAAATTGCTGGAAACAATATGTGTTGGATACAGTAATTTGCTGAACCCACTGTATTTTTGGTATTGGTCTCGTTTTATTATTCTTAGTGTTGGTCACTTTTAACCCCCATTAAGCCTGGAAACTAGCTCATTTTATTATTTTAAGCATTCGTCCCTTTTAGCCCCCATTAATCCTGGAATCTGATTGAAATGTTATAAGGAATATAACTTAAAATTAGGGATGTCAAATTGATTAAAATCTTATAACCGATTACTCGGTCAGGTTTCCGATCGTGTACCCGATTACTCGGTAGAAAATTTATTTTGTTCGGTTTAAAAAAGGTACAGCTGGGTTCAATGACACTTCTGTTTTCTTCCTTTCTTTTCATTATTTCAAAGTTTTATATTTCAACTATAATTGTAAGGATTCAGTTGAATGATAACAAATTTAAAAGTATAAATTTATTATTTACAGCACAGTACAAATTATTTACATACCAGGTTATGTCATGTCACATTCATGATTGTTATTCGGTCATTGTGGTACAGAGTTTTTGCTAAGGAAAATAATTTGGTCGATGCAAGACGATGACAGTCTGTTGCGAAGCTTCGTAACAATCAAACCTGCTGCCGAGAAGATTCTTTCCGACGGAATAGATGTTGACGGAACAGCGAAATACCGGCGCGCAAGAACAGAGAGTCTTGAATATTTATCGAACACAAAAACTGATGACCGATGACTGCTTGTCTGGTGTTCCTGGAGCAGATTCATCTTGTACGGAATGTTTAAGTCTGATGTGATTTAGCATATTTGTAGTCCCTCCGGTATAAGTCAGCTCTACTTCACATAACTGGCATTTGACAGTTTTCGAGTCATTACATCATTTGAATAACTTCCAAACTTTAGATGTAGGAGGTGGCATTTTCACAGCCCTATCTCTCGAAATTCAATTCAAACACACTTTTAATAGTTCAAAACTTTAAATTCGAATTGTGTTCATACCAGTTTAATCACTTTTTTTGGTTAACATTGTTAAACCTACAAGCTAGTGTTTTGCCAGGGCAATAAACAGATCAGAGATCAATTACCATTTAATTGACAAATAATTGTTATGTAAACATATGCCAAGCGCTGGTTTATGTGTACGATTTCTATTATATCTAACATTAATTATTTATTGTCCGGAAAATTTTATCATTATTTTCATAAAAAAAACTTTTCTGAGTAACCGAATACCAATTTTGGTATTCGATAATCGGTCGTTCGGGTACTCAGGTACTCGATGCCATCCCTACTTAAAATAATTAACCAATCAATTCAAAGAAAAATGCATCAACCATGTCAAAAATATATGAAAAATATAAAATGTGTATCTCTTCCAAGTATGCGACAATAAATGTGGAAGGGCGAGGACAACAGAATTCAAGGAGGAAACCACTGCAAGTCATTGACATACTTTATCACAAAAAGTTGTGTTATGTATACCTCGCTATGGGTAGGAATTCACTTCAGTACTAATAGGTACCGATTCTGAATGGTTATTAGAATAAGGGAAAATCTGGATACAAAAAACAACAACATTTACAATAGGTCAAACAATATCAATTTTAAACAATAGGAACTACAGGAACAGTTCACATCCTGTCCCTTGTTCTAGTAAAGGCATCCATTGTGATGTTCTAATGAGATATCAAAATCATATCGGAAAATATGTCTGTAACCAGGGTGCGGTTGTTCAAACTAGTGGATAAAGTTATCCACTGGATAAATCATCTATCCAGTGGACAACTTCTGTCCACTGGATAAATGTGGTTGCTCAAAAGTTGTCAACTGGACATAATATGCTTTATCCTAGACAACTTTTGTCCAATCTAATTTGGTACGGATAAAGTTTTATCCAGTGGATCAATATGATCGGCAATTGAAATTACATTTGTAGATTTTTTGTTGTTGTCATGAAGTTTTGCACTATTCAATTTCAAAAATAGCATTTCCCCTGTTTGGAAATAGATTACACATAACAGGAACTAAGATAAATAGACAGATTTTAAATACAAATGTATAAAAATAAATGTTATACAATATAAATTAAAAACTAGAAAAGAAGTATGCTCCCGCACTTGATAATTATGGACAAAGTTGTTTTGCTAGGAGTGATTTTTTTTAAAATGAAGTGTGTCTGTAAGACACAAATGATGCCCCCACCTGACCATAAGAAATTATGAACAAGTCAAAAACTGTAGTAGGAGCCATACAAACCATGTTTTCATTATGTAGCTAGTAAGAAGGAAATGAAGTCCAACTACCTGTCATTTTGTGAATATTTGACAAAATTCCCCCCCCCCCCGACTTTTCATCGCGGGGGCATAAAAAAATGACCAAGTCCAACTACCTGTCATTATCAAATATTTGATGACAATCAAAATCCTGTGGACATGCACACCTCCATTATGTGTATACACATCTTACAAAATATTAAAGCTGTTACTCCAAAACTGTAGGAGGAGATAGCTGGATAAACCATGTATTTATATCCGGACGGACGAACAAAATGACAAAGTCCAACTACCAGTCATTTTCAGAATATTTGAAGAAAATCAAAATCCTGTGGACATGCACACCTCCATTGTGTGTATAAACACCATACAAAATATTAAAGCTGTAGTTCCAAAACTGTAGGAGGAGATAGCCAGAAAAAACCATGTATCTATATCCAGACGGACGAATGGACAGACAGGGGTAAATTAATATGCCCCCCCCCCNCCCCCGACTCTTCGTCACGGAGGAATAAAAATTGAGGAGAAAAAAACCCACACACCATCAGAACTGACTTTGGATTTAATTTGTTGTGCAGTGCAAGTAAATTAAAGAGATGTGTAGTTAAGGGGATTGGCGTTTTTTTTTGTGATCATGGATTTTTCTTCCCCAATATTTTTTGTTGGCTTTTATGTGCCGTGAATCATGATGAGGACATTGTCCGTCAATTGTTTGCAGTCAAATTTATTTTACATTCTTCATGATATACACCTCTCATCTGCGTTTTTGTGAACCTTTTTTCAATGTGGTCTTCTGTGTTTGTTCTTTGTTGTTTTTTTCTCTCTCAACCCTATGTTTTCAATATTACATGAATTACTGGACACATCCACCGTGCCTTAAATTGATCCAGTAAAAAATACTTTTGTTGATGAACCGTGATGAGGACCCCCCCTTTTTTAGTTCAGAAGTGGAAGAATGACTTATGATGACATTTGTGATGGACAATTGTTTACTAGATCTGTTTGTTGTTTTGGAACCGATTTAAATTGATAATTCTTGGGGTTTTTTTTGTCTTTCAAAAGTTGGAATTAAATATTATTTATTTTATTTGTTTTGACAACAGTATGAAAAAGGTCATTCAGTGTATGTGTGTAGATTTCTGTGAAAATATTCGATCTCAAGACATGTATGTTAAATGTCCCAAGATACAATCAACATATTTTGTAAACCGTGATATTTACATGTAAATAGGGAGTATCGTGTAGTCCCAAAAATGTCACTTATGGGAATTTAGATACTTTAAATTAGAGTTTATGCATGAGTAATTCTGAGAAGTTCCCCTTGGCAGTTCCCAGGAAGGGGTGCACTATTTTTAGAAGAAAGATGGGAACCAATGAAAATTGAGATAGCAGATGTGAGGTCATCAGTTTGAGATAAGTTAGCATTATCGGAGAGTCACAGGAAGCATTTGTTAAAATTTTAGTTTGTTATTAATTCGTAATTTACATTGTGTTTATTCTTGAAAATATATGTCTACTATTGAGATTATACATCAGTTTTGTGAAGTGAATATTTGAACAGTCTAGTCTAGTATATTCAAAGACTTTCAGGCGTTTTCGTTGTCCGATTATTGATAAACAGCCAGCGGCCATGTTGCTTTTGTTATAAACGATTCAGATTCATTGACATTTTGATAAATAATTACGGAAATCTATTAGTTTATGGACTTAATTTCGAAGAAGGTATGTGAAGTTATTCTTCTAATCTTTAGAAAGAACGACAACAATAGTATAATATAATAATAAGACGTTAAGACTCAAGATGGGAACTACCCGTCGTCACAAAAGTACGAGTCAGTACGATCCAGAGCTTTATGAAAATTGGACAAAGAGGAACTGAAGAAAAGGGGAATTCAGTTTCCTATTAATGCAAGGAGAATGGCTTTAGTTCGGTTAATAAAAAACCATGAAACGACTAATGATAGCCAATTTAACAATGTTAACGGACAACCAAGTCAGTCGTCCATATTAAGAAATAGGAGACAACAGCTTTTGCAACACGATATTGACAGTTATGCGCATGTCAATTCTTCCTTATATGGTAGTGCGCGATCCCATGATTCTGCAGATGCAGGTGGCGTTTCAAACGCACGAGAAAACAATGTCGGAAATGAAAGTGCGCCATCCCATGATGCTGCAAACGTTGACAACAATGGCGGCGATCATAGCAACAGAGTGTTGATAGGATTAGTTTCCAAGTTATCATCAACGGTGCAATCGTTACAACATGACGTATTAAATTTGACGGGGAAAGTTAATTCAATTGCTCACAGGAATCAACAACCGTCAAATAGTAATATTGATTACGGGTCAGTTGAAATTTGCGACAATACATCTACGATTACGGGTACAACTAGAAATATCGATACATCCACTGCCACAGCATTCAATCTGGAAACGGCGTTTCAAGCCTTAAGAGATAATAGGCCGGTTCCTTCAGCAGCAGCAGGAAGTGAAGAGCAGCTGAATTCGAACTTGTTTCGAACGGCACGTGGTTATCCGGCAGAATCACTCCCGTTTGTTGAGACTATATCTCCTCAGTTGAGAAAAAACATTATAGCAAGTAACGATATCAATTTAGCATCATTACTCATCCCTTATTACAGTGGCACAGGAATTAATGAGAGCAACTTTAGTGATGACAAAACATCTAAACCTGATCCACGTACCAATAGATCACTCTCGATTGGAGAATTTATTCAAGCCTTTAGTGTATATAAAAATATTATGTGTTCTGCTTATCCCCACCGTAGGAGTGAGCTTGATCTTTATGAGAGAGATATAGTGGACATGGCATCAAGATATTCAGGCCGTGGGTTTTACGAATACCACAAGAAATTCTCTGCAGATGCAGCAGCACATCTTAGATACAATAACACTAAAGTTGATTGGTCAATAAGAAACAATACACTATTTTGTAATATATTTTCAAACACTAGGCCCAATGCTTGCAATGTTTGTGGCAGCACATTCCATGGTACTGGGTTTTGTGGACAGCCTGTATCTGCTCACACAAATAAATATTATGTAAATCAAAGGCAATCAGACTCAGATACACATGGTAGAGAGAGAATAAATTATTTAGGCAGGGAAATTTGTAATAATTTTAATAGGGCCAGAGGTTGTATGAACCTTAAATGTAGAAATTTCCATATATGTTTGCTGTGTAAAGGGGAACATTCTAGAATGTCATGTTCTCAAGCAAAAAACGAGGGAGTGGCCCCTCAAAAAATTGGGGCCATAAATCAAAGGAAATGAGTGAAAATTCAGGTTTTAAGTTTGAGATTTATACTCCAGTTGAAGTAGATAAATAGCCTTAGAATTAAGTAGATATCCTGATGTTGAATTTAGATCTTACTTGATAGCTGGGCTTAAATATGGTTTTGATACAGGAATTAACCCATTACCAAATAAATCTATTGTTTGTAAGAATTTAAGGTCTGCTTTATCACAACCTGAGTGTACAACTTATTTGATTAGTGAAGAATTAAAAAAGGGTTATTTAATTGGTCCTTTTGAAAGCATTCCTTTTAAACATTTTCGCATTAATCCCATCGGTATTGCTGAAGGTAAATACAGTGGAAAGAAAAGACTTATTGTTGATCTGTCAGCTCCATATGAGGATCCAGATAACCCTAGTCTAAATGATCTGATTGACAAGGAAGAATTTAAGGTTATGCCCCTTGCTACAAGGTTATGGCCGTACCATGGTATCAAATGGTATGATAATTCTTACTTTTTTAGCAAACTGGTATTTGGATGCAGATCTAGTCCAAAAATATTTGATACTTTGTCACATGCTATATGTTGGATAGCTAAAGAGAATTACAATATAGAAAATGTATTGCATTTGTTAGATGATTTTTTGGTAATTCTCCCAGAAGAGGCAGTGATTCAGCTAGCGCTCGTCACTTTCGTCATTGACGATTGATTTTCGAAAGTGACGAGTGTTTCCCGTACCAATTCGCCACTTGAATTTTCAAAAAATCATAGAAAAATGTTTGTAAAAATCCATTTTTCTTCTTCATTTGCTGATTAAAACTAATTAGTCACTACAATGACAATTTTATGACATGTCACAAGCCAATCAACGGATTATAGACTTTTTGTTTCGATTGCGTAATCTTCGATCTCACCTGGCTTGATTTACCTGGTTAAAGATAATGATCCCGACAAGGCTCTGAGGCTAATGCGGGAGAGGTTATGAATACATTTTTAAATATTTTTAAGAATTTGGGTATTCCACTTTCAGCAAAAAAGACTGAAGGTCCATCTCATGTCATAGAGTATTTAGGTATATTTTTAGATACAGTAAAAATGGAAGCCTGTCTTCCAAGAGAAAAAATCATTAGGATTCAAGCTGTTATCGAGGCTTTCTCTGGAAAGAATTCATGTACAAAAAGACAGTTATTAAGCTTACTTGGCCATCTCAATTTTGCAGGTAGAGTCATTTTACCAGGTAGATCTTTTGTGTCTCATCTTATCAAATTATCAACTACATGTACAGTTAAGAAGTTGACACATCATGTTTATTTAAAAAGTTGTAGATCAGATCTTGTCATGTGGTCAAAATTTCTTAAAGAATGGAATGGGGTGTCATTTTTTGTTAATGACGATATTGTAAATGCAGCTGATATTCAACTGTTTACAGATGCTCTACTATGACATCATTTGGGGGTTTCTATATGAACCAGTGGTTCCAAGGTGAATTTCCAGTGGAAACTTTAGACGAACAGACCTCCATGGCCTTCTATGAACTTTATCCGATAGTTATGGCATGCATATTGTGGGGTCATCGGTGGACAAGAAAACGAATATTGTTTAACTGTGACAATTTAGCTACTGTGGACATTATTACAAAAGGGAGATCAAAAATTCCTAGTATCATGAAACTTGTGAGAAAACTAACTTATCACTCAGCCATGCATAGTTATGTTATTCATGCTCAACATATTGCGGGGGGAAATAACTGTATAGCAGACTCTCTTTCTCGTTATCAGATGAACAAGTTCTGGGCTCTAGCCCCACAAACAAGCGGCAGACCAACACCATGCCGGCCAGCTACAGAGCTAATGATGTATTAACCTCTCAGTTGGATAATTTATGGGACGCTGCTTTAAATAAAAGCACTAGGGTAACTTACATGTCAGCATTCAAATGTTTTCAAAGATTTCTGATTTTGAATGGAGTATATGGTGATAGTAATAACAGTGTACCTTATATCGACGAGAATCAATTGTTATACTTCGCTACGTACTGTCAAAAAACATTGAACCTGAAATATCAGACGATTAAATTGTATCTGGCTGGAATACGCCATTTCATTATTCGCTTAGGAGGTTATGATCCCATGGCTAACAATGTTCGTTTACCAATTATACTGCGAGGGATTCAGAAATCTCAGTTTAATAGTACAAAAGAGAGACTTCCCATAACTGCGGCAGTTCTTGAAGAACTTTGCACATTGTTGTTGCGAGGGATGTTTTCAGCATTTAAAGACCTTATGTTACAGTGTGCTTTCAAGTTGGCATATTTTGGGTTCTTGCAGTGTGGTGAATTTACTCGACGTAAAGCAGACAGTGCTTTTACAGTGAGATTACAAGACATACGTGTAGATAGTAGCCAAGAATTTTACATTTTTAATTTGGGTTCCTCAAAATGTGACCCATTTCATAAGGGAGTCAATATTGCTATTTACAAAAACCCCATCTTTAAACCAGTTGATACTATGAAAAATATATCAAGTTACGACTAACTTTTGGAGCCAGTCAGATCTCGCCATTATTCGTAGAAGATGAATTTGATTTTTGACCGTTGAGTAGGGATACTTTCCTTGCTTTGTTGAGGAATTTATTAGATAGGCTCGGATACGATAATTGTAAATTTAGTGGGCATTCGTTCCGAATTGGTGCAGCGACTTCTGCTACTGCTACTGGTGTTGAAGATCATATCATTCAATGTGTCGGACGGTGGTCTTCAGACTGCTATATCCGATATATCAGGGTCAATTCTAAAGTATTACAAGGTGCACAAAATGATATGTGTTTTTCTACATAGGTGTTATGATAACACACACTACTGTATACAATGTATGTTACATACTACAGCATAAATATATATTGGTTTATAATACCATCATAATAGATGTATCATTTCTTGGGGGCTTCACTCACTATTGTTCCATTTGTTCATTTGGCCGGGATAATTTTAATAAAATTATTCACCCCAAGTCAATAATACATCTTACAGTTTAGTTGTGATTAAAAGTACTTGTGTGGATTTTACCACAGGGTTAATTTGCCTGCTGGGTTCTACCACAGGTGACTTGGCCCTATATCCCGGATATCACATTTCATAGTTCTAGCCTTTAGATGTCATTGACAGGGTTATTTTGCCTGGTGGGTTCTACCACAGGTGACTTAATCCAATATTGCCACTGACTTTTCTAGCCAGATGGGGTCTACCACTGGCTTCATACTTCTCAGTCACACATGTTATCTGCTGGGATCTACCACAGGTAGTTTATTAAATCTTATTGAGTTTTTCATATTTTATGCCACTATTGTATATATTTTTCTTTCATTAGTGGTAGAAATTGGAATAAGTCTAAGCCTAGAATTAGGTTGTCATAGTATAGAAGTGAGTAGCCCCCAAGAAGCCAAATGATACATAGAGTGGTATTAAAAGAGTGTATAGGTTGTAACTTGGTACATGTTTGAAATGTGCAAGCCATTTAATTTTGTCATTTTTATATGTATGTAGTTTTAGTTTTTGTATTAAATAGTTTGAATGAAATGTAAATATGTTGTTATGTTACATAACTTTGTTCAGTATTAGGTTATGGCTCTGTCGTTAGTCAGTCCATGTTTCCACTGTAAACTGTATAATTTTCTGTTGGGTCTTTTGTTCAATTTCTGTTTCGTCTGTCCACAATGTTTCAGAATATCATCACTCTCATAGTGAATTAAGTACAGTGGTATATTGTATAAGTTGTCTTCTTTGCAATGAGCATATATCATGGTTTCCGGATGTTTGTGTCCATACACACAATTTGGGCATATCTGTTGATACATGTATAAATTTCAGCCCACTTCAATAGATTACATGTCTTCCAGAACACAATGTGGATTTTATTGTTGTAAGATTCCATTACACTACATCACTAAGTACAGTACAATAATTGAACTGTATCATAATAAGATATTTCTAAAGTTTTGTAAAATTGTGTTTTTCATAAAATAAATATATTCATATTTTTATCTACATAC
The DNA here is from genome assembly GCA_002080005.1 of Gigantidas platifrons. Classification (NCBI taxonomy): domain Eukaryota; kingdom Metazoa; phylum Mollusca; class Bivalvia; order Mytilida; family Modiolidae; genus Gigantidas; species Gigantidas platifrons. The sequence continues at coordinate 32,261 of MJUT01013490.1, forward strand.
AAAAAAAATTCCGAATTATTCTACAAGACATGAATGACAAAATGACACACCCTTTAATTACTCTTGCCCTTGCCTCAAGACCGATAAATCTCTTAGGAAAGAAATGAAGTCAACTAGCATCAATTTATTTGAGCAAAAATTTACTTTGGATTATTATTTCAAGATCTGAAAAACAAATCAAAAGGTTTCGCTTAAAAAAAATGGTTTAATACACTGTGTAAGTAAAACTAAATAGAAAACAAATGTGTGATATTCATCACTATTAGTCTAACAAAAAAATCTGATTACCATATGACTTGAAAAAAATCTATTGGGACATAAATTCCCAGCTCCAACACAAAGATAACAAAAAGATTGGTCATAAATCATTTGCAAATCGGCCAACCCACACAATATTGTAACTATAAACTTTCTGAAGTCACGACTCATGTTAAGGTTCCTAATACAGTAGTTGATCCCCTATTATAAAGCCACTCCCACCAAAGAAAACCATCAGGAAAAATACATTGGTACTTACTTTGAGGGCATATTATTAAGTTTGGTTCTCCATCTTTGAAACAGGGTAAAAATGTTCTCTCCACAGAAACCATTTCTAAAAAAAAAAAGAAGATAAATGAATAAAATATTTATTAAACAACCTCCCTGTCAATATACATGTATTTGTACACTGAACAGATTTGTTAAAAATTGCAAACTAATTTAATTTGACCGTAAGATAAAAATATTTCTGTACAGAGCAAAATAGTTAGATTTTCATAATAATAATGTAAGGAAAGACTATTGCTAAAAAAAAAAAGAAGATATTCGTTTTAGAGCTAATCATCTTAAAATCTAATGTTTTTGTTGTAAAATATTCATCTGATAAAAAAAAAATCATTACTAACATATTCCTTTCAAAACTATGAAAACAGGTTTTTAAAAAATAATGTATACTTAAGATATACTCGTGAACTACAACTGAAATATTTATGAGTTTTATATGTCAGAAGATAAAAATGGGTCGAATGACAATTTTTTTCAAATGACAAATTATTTTCCAAGTCATTTTATGAACGGATTAATACAGTGGAACTTGTCTAATCCAACACATCAAGGGACCAAGGAAATGTGTCGGATAGTACAGGATGTCGAAATACTTAGGTTTTATTTTAAGGGGCTGTCGTTGCCGTGATCGTTGGATTTACAACTACCTATGATTGATTGATTGATTGATTTTTTGGTGTTTTAATGCCACTTTCAGCAATATTTCAGCTGTATCATGGCGACCAGTTTTAGTGGTGGAGGAAGCCGGATTACCCGGAGAGAACCACCGACCATGGGCAAATAACTGGTAAACTTTATCACTTGCGGCTGCTAGTTGATGCACCCTTTTTTGTAATTTACAAAGCTGGGCGCAAACCGTTCGAATCTCGATCAGGGCAAGGTGTACAACATTATGTGATAAAGCTTGTCAGCGACTTACGACAAGTCGGTGGTTTTCTCTGGATCCTCCAGTTCCCTCCCTCAATAAAAACTAACCGCCACGATATAACTGAAATATTGTTGAAAGTGAGGATAAACACCATCAAACAAATTATACATCTTACTTAACTGAAATACTTTGGGACAATAAATGTTTGTTGGATATCAAAGGATGTCGGAAATCAGGTGTTGGATTGCACAAGTTCCACTGTATATTATAGGATTAAACACTTCTTTTCAGGAGTTCATGCATGTGTACACAGTGCCGATGCACTCACAAACTTTACATAAACCTCCAAATTTCAGGAGTTCATGCTAGTGTACATGGTGAGGATGCACTCATAAACTGAATAAACGTCCAAAGGACGTTTATGTAAAGTTTGTGAGTGCATCGGCACCGTGTATGTAAGACATAATTTTTTTCGGTTGAAATTTTATCCGGTGGAAAGAATTTAATATTAAATTATATGTTACAGTAAATATTTTATAATAAAATACTTTCCATTGCTATTAAAAAGTATCTTAGTGTACAATAAACAGGTACATAATATTATTTCCGACACTGATTAATAAATCATGATGCATCTGTAATATTGTTTCCGACGATTAATGATAAATCACCTGCACCAAGGATTTGCATAGTAAAATATTATTATTTAAATCCTTGCCTGAACCATCAAATGAGATAATCCGGATAATATTTTATACTAACGCAGTCAAGGAAATTAGGAATTTCAATCCACAGGGCATTCGGTTCTGTGAACTATGAGGAATTACAGGACCGAACTAGATTTTACAGGACCGACAATAAAATAATATATATTTTTTTTAAATATATTTCTTATCTTATAAATAATAAATTTATTGATTGCATTAAACTTACAATCACAAACAGCAATATCTACTATTAGACAACGGCGTAAAGGTTAGAGTGCGAGTGCTCATGGGTTTGTGCTCCGGTCGGAACAGACCAAAGACTATAAAAATGGTATTTTTGCTTCTCTGCTAAGTACGCAGCATTAAGGAGAAAGAGCAAAGACTGGTTGGCTCTGAATCAGTATAATGTGTCCAAGTGGGATGACAATTTGACACTATGTCCATAAATATATTATTGTATACAGCATGCAGGGATTTAGCCAGGATTTTGAGGCCATTAGTCACTTTTGCGGAACAGATGTTTTTTTTAATTATGAATAAACAAGGATATAATGAGCTTAATCTTATAATCAGTTACGTTGCCTTATTGGCTAGTAATGGAGATTGAAAACCTCCTAGGAAGGGAACATACTTTGCAAATTAACAACCAACTGATAAAACATAACATTGCCACTACATTTTTTGTAATTTGATTTCAATACCACACAAATTTTAATCCCCCCCCCCCCATTTTTGAAATATTACTGTACTTTGGTCTAATGCCACACTAATTGTAATAACTCCCTCCCCCACCCATTTTGAAATGTTACTGTACTTTGCTCTAATACCACAACAATTGTAATAACTCATATTTGTGTAGTCTTCACCAGAAAAAAAAATTCTGCCAGTTTGCCCAATGGTCCAACTTCTATATATTCTTTGTAGGAAATCACTATAGAACAAACGTCAAAAACTGATGCAAGTTGTAAAATAAATAATTATTTCTCAGACCTCATAATCAAATTGCAACAATTGGAATAAAAATTCTGGGGTTTTTTTTAATTGCAGACACGTGTCTGTTTGTAAATAGTTCTAGAAATAGAACGCAATTGTTACCCGGATGCTGATCAATACAAAAAGAAACTCGCATTTTGTCGTGCAGTGCATTTCAACGAATTGTTGATGAAGAAAACTCTAGAGAATAATATTTTTTTCGAAATACCACGATCACTGTAATCACACGAAATATTTTACGACATCAAAATTTTACGACAATAACTGTCGTAAATAGTTAGTGTCTTTGCCAAAACTTGTGATTATTTATTTTAGATTTTTCTTGATCTAAAAATAACAAATAAAAGAGAATTAGAAATATTTTTAAGTTGAATTTACCGAAAACTTCAATTTATCTATTCTTAAAGACAGCGGCTGACAAAAAAATTTACCGGACAGTCGGTCCGGTGAGTAAACGAAAACTACCGGACTGCCGGGAAATTTATCGGATGTGGTCCGTCGGTCCGGTGCCAATTTCCTTGACTGTAAGGTATGTAATATTATGTCTGACGCTGATTATTAAATCATTAGACGCATCTATAATATTATTTCCGACGCTTATTAATAAATCAACCGATCCATCAAATGAGCTAATCCGGATAATATACTAAGATATGAAATATTTTTTCCGACACTGATTAATAAATCACCTGACCCATCCGGAAAATATTTTATAGATAAAATTTACTGGTAAATATATTTATATATATATATGGAAAATGTGTTATAGCCAGAACACTGTCAATTTAAATGACAGATTGAGTAATCTTCAAACCCATTATAAAATCAATAGAGTCATGCAAGTTTAAATATATTAAACATTGTAATTGTAATGATTTATATATTTATTTAAACAATACTGCAGTAATAAAGAAGTATTTCACTAGTATTAAGTACATATTTATTTGCAGCAATTTTAATCAATAAATTGAGAAAATTAGTAACTTATAAAATCAGATTATTTCTTCTATAATATTTTTTTCGGATTGAAAAATTATAATGTGCAATGTTATCCCCGGATATATTTTGATATTAAATTTCTTCCATCTCATCTGGAAAATATATAATAGCATTGGAAGAAATTTAATATTGAAATATTGTCCAATGATAATATTTTATATTAAAAATAATCCGCCGGAAAGAATATCATGGAGGATAAAATAAAATGTTACATGTACACATGCATGAACTCCTGAAAAGAACTGTTTAATCCTTATAATTCTTCAATGCAATACTGAACATAAAAATATATTCTTTCATATCCCTGGTCTAAAAAACACACAAATTAAAATTCCGCGAAATGTTGTTGACGACGTTGGCACATTAACAACATGACGTCATATGAAGACTTCCAGTTTAAAACGTAAAGATCAGATGTCATTAGGCTTGGTGTATGCTTCAATTTTGATAAATTTTAACTATAAGATGTTTGCAAGGTTTTAATTATTTTTGTGTATTGTTGTAAATATGGCTTTCAATCTGACACTATCGTAGTTTCCGTCATCGGTCGCCATATTGTTTATGCTGGTTATACAAAAAAGATTCATCGAGTTATGAATGGATCAAAAATGCAAAAGTTCATTGAGTTATAAACAAATGAAAAACAAACAGGTGACAGTGCTCTTGTCCAATCAAAAGGCACCAAAACGATATACATTAATTCTATAAGAATTATATATAATTAATATCTAGCATTATCCATGGTAAGATATCTCTAATAGTTTTAACAAATATTCATATTGTTTTTACTTCATATGAAATTCATATCTTGCAATACTATATTTTTTCTCCAATTGTTTGTAAGAGGGCACATGTCTTATTTACGTTATTTGTGTTTGTTTACGTATAGTGGTGTCCACACATATTGTCTTGTATTATCATTTTGTTTGTCTTTATCTTGTGTATCCAATGTTGCTAGTTTCACTGGATTGTCTATTATTTTTGTCCCTTCGGTATTCTCTAATGTTTATTTTCAAAAGAAAAATATCAGATTCAGTCTATACCTTGTTCAGCGAGCCGGTTCAAGATCATCCCAAGATGCTCCACACTGAGATAATCAGACACACTAGATGACATAGATGTTAGAAAAGTTTCCCACAATTCCTCCAAAGCTTTAATTAGTTTGTCTACAGCTGTGTCTCTACAATTAGGAAAATTACAATTTATTGTCTTTTTATAATAGTTGACACTGCCGTTCTGAATAAAGAGAAATTTTGCCATGCAAACATGATAAAAAAAACCACTTATTAAGAGCAGTGACGTTTATTGTTCACTTACAATATCCTTCTAAATACTCTCTTTATAAATGACCAAATTATAAATAGACGAAAGAATCATTTCTAAAGGAGTACTGCATGCTTAGCTGAGGAGGTACACATATTATTTTTACAGTTTCTGTGTTGATCCAGCAGGGTTTCAAACTTATTATCATCCACACTCGATGCTACCATGTTAACCATTAAACCATGTTATTTAAGTTATCTGGCATAAATTAAGCTGAAAATGCAAAAAGCCAGACAACATTTTACTTTCGAGACATCCAAACATATAATCTATTTAGTTTGAGATCAAAGAGATTCTACCATAAACGCTTCAGCTGCATATTTTCAACCATAAACCGTTTAACATCTATAAATCTCCAGAAAAAAAATCTTATATATCCATTTTTCAAATCAACTATTTCTTTTTCTTTAGATACATGCTAATATACGAGAACCAATGGGCAACTTTTTTTTATTAATTGACTAAATATTTTGAAATTAATAGTCAGAGTTTGTATATATCATAAGTGACATAAACGGACTATAGCTAAAATTATTAATCATAAATATAATCTACAAATTGATAAAATTTACCCTGATCCTATTCCAAGTTTATCAACAAGAGATCCCATGACAGAGGCTAAAGACTGGAATGTCCGTGTCCAACCTGTAAATTGTGTCTGTTCAGAGACCTCATCTTCTGTGGTTGCAGGAAGATTTCCTAATGTGGTAGATTTCATGTCTTGTTCCATTGGCTGTACGTCATCTTCATTGCCCATACACCATACTATTCCTAGAAGTATCACCTTGCAGTGACTAGATTTTAAATTACCAGTTCAAGTCAATATATCAAAGGACGTCCAAAAAAAGTCAGGAAAACTTAAAATTTGAACAAAAAATACAAGTTCAAGGGCCACAACTCAGCCAAAAATCATTTGACCGGAACTAAATTCAAACTTAAATTGTAACTCATCTAGATATAGCCACATACTAAATATCAAGTCAATATATCAAAGTACGTAAAAAAAAAGTCCGGAAAACTTAAAATTTGAACAAAAAATACAAGTTCAAGGGTCATAACTCAGCCAAAAATCATTCGACCGGAACGAAACTCGTACTTAAACTGTAACTCATCTAGATATAGCCACATACCAAATATCAAGTCAAAATATCAAAGGATGTAAAAAAAAAAGTCTGGAAAACTTAAATTTTTAATGTGACGGACAGACAGACAGAACCTAGAACTATAGTCCCCTTCGGCTTCGCCGGTAGAGGACTAATAAAAGCTATATAATATACAGTCTAACATGTATGAAGAGGTCACTTTTGGGACAAAGAAAAAGTGGCCTTATAAGACAGGTGACCTCTTAAAAGAGGTTCAATTCAGATTGCAGCTTTCTATGACAGGCAAAAAAAAGGTGACCTTTTAATACAGATGACTGCTTAATAGAGGTGACCACATGGGCAGGTTTGACTGTATATACTATAGGCCATGCCACAATATAGCTGAAATATTGCAAAATTGGCATTAAACACCAATCAATCAATATACTATAGGGTGTCCCCCATGGTCATGACCGTATAATTGTTTACATCTTATGCAATGAGTTCCTTACACTGCCAAATGTGTGAGTCCGATTCAAGCCCATGTTGAAGTGTACTTGATACTTTACTATGTGATCAAGTTTATCAGCGACATTCTGCAGGTCAGAGATTTTCTCCAGGTTTCCCGGGATGATCCATAAATAAAAATCTGAAATTCAGGTAAAAAAGATAATGATATTTTGACCCCCTACCCATGGAATATCGACCCCCCTACCCATGGAATATCGACCCCTCCTACACATGGTATATCGACCCCCCTACCCATGGAATATCGA
>MJUT01013490.1:40180-52484 GCA_002080005.1 Gigantidas platifrons
CCATGGTATTTTGACCCCCCTACCCATGGTATTTTGACCCCCTACCTATGGTATATCAAACCCTCTCTTATGGTATTATGAATCCCTCTCTTTTGTAGAAATGAGGGGAGTCAATTTCATAGGTAAATTTACCCCGGGGTCAATTTACCATGGGGGTCAAAATAACATATGACACCGGGTCGATCCATAAATAAAAATCTGAAATTCAGGTTAAAAAGATAATGAGGCAATCTATAAAATAAAACATTAGTGAGGTGTTTTCCAACCATCTCATCAAAATTAGCTCTAACCCAAACATTTTATCAGGGTTTTTCAATAAAATAAATATTTTTATTACAGTCAAACCTGTCTATTGTGGTCAACTGGGGGAGATTGACAAAATGACCGCTATATACAGGTGAAGGGTTTTGATTTTTTGACAAAATATTGCACGTTAGTTGTAAATAAACATTTTTCATTACATCTTATGTTTTTAATAATGTTTTACCTGTTATTTTGTTCCTGTCGTAATTTTACTCTGGTTTACATTTATTGTTGATGAAATTATCTCAATATGATATGATTTGAATAAAACATACAAATAAATAAATAAAGATATTTAATATACAAAAGTACAATTTCCAGTAACACGATGTTGAACTGGGAACGTTGTTTTCAAAATCGTAAAAAATCTCGCATTTTCTTTAAAGAATGTTCATTATATCTGGGTATCACCAACACCCATCTCCCCGCCCACAGCCCGATAACTTTTTCCAACATCAAAATGATTTATCGCTTTCACTTTGTTGTCAAATTTCAAAGCTTTCCTATTTACGGATGTTGATGATTTTGACATGATGCACTAGATACAAAATATTTTTGGCGAGTGAATTTCTATTCTCGTCGTAATGAATAAAAATCCTCAATAATGCCCGGGGATAAACTGTCCTTTATGTCATTTACGATTCACAAAATGCATGGTGTTTGTTTATTTAATTAATTAAATTAGTCAATATATTTTGTAACACCTCGGGATTTTTGGTACATTTGACAAAAATACTGATCTTCCGAAATCACTTCCGGTGTCATATGATATTTTGATCCCCATGTTAAATTGACCACGGGGTCGATTTTCAGCCATGGTATATTGACCCCCTACCCATGGTATTTTGACCCACCTAACCATGGTATATTGACCCCCCTACCCATGGAATATCGACCCCCTTACCCATGCTATATCGACCCCCTTACCCATGGTATTTTGACCCCCCTACCCATGGTATATCGACCCCCCTACCCATGGTATTTTGACCCCCCTACCAATGGTATATCAAACTCTCTCTTATGGTATTATGAACCCCTCTCTTTTGGTAGAAATGAGGGGGGTCAATTTCCCATGAGGGAGTTCAAAATGCAATGGCAAAAAATTGACCCCGGGGTCAAAATATCATAGGAAAATTGACCCCGGGGTCAATTTACCATGGGGGTCAAAATCCCATATGACACCGGTATTATTTTAAAAATAAAATTTACCGTTATACATAGGGTTTTACGCTGAAAATTACTTATAAATGGTGATCGCTGACCACATTGAACAGGTTACCACTATATCGAATTAAAATATGTAGTAAAATGCACCGGGAGACCACGAAAGTGACCGTTATGAGCAGGTGACCATTATATAAAGGTGACCATTACGGCAGGTTTGACTGTATTTTCAGCAGGTTTTTAATACAACTAAAAGAAAATAAAATAAAAATAAAGCCTGTGTCACTCACCTTTCATTCTGCTTTGAGGAAACTTAATACAGAACCTTTCATAGGTGCTTCCCACCAAATATCGGTTCACTTTGGCAAAGCAGTTTCAGAGAAGATTTTTAGAAATCGATCAATCTAAAACAAGAATTGCTTGTGGCAGCCATGTTTGTTAATGGTTCAAAATGAAATGAGCAATCACTATAGAGGACCTTCCATAGATGCTTCTTACCAAGTTTCATATCATTTGGCCAAGCGGTTTCAGACGAAAAGCTGTTTTAGAAATCGACCAATAAGAAACAAGAATTGCCTGTGACGGCCATATTTCTTAACGGATCAAAACAGAATGAGCAATTTCCATAGAGGACCTTCCATAGATGCTTCCTACCACACTTCGGTCCATCTGGCCAAGCTGTTTCAGAGTAGAAGATTTTTAGAAATCAACCAATCAGAAACAAGAATTGCCTGTGTCGGCCACGTTTGTCAATGGATCGGGACGAAATGAGCAAACTATACAGAAGACCTTCCATAGATGCTTCCTACCAAGTTTCGGTTCATTTCGCCAAGCGGTTTCACAGGAGAAGATTTTCAAAAATCAGCAATATCTGTTTAGAGATAACTGCATTTTGAATACAGATATCTATATTTAAACAAGAGTTATCTTTCTTTTAACATATTTTTTAGAAATCATCCAATCAGAAACAAGAATTGCCTGTGGAGGCCATGTTTGTTAATCGATCGGGACAAAATGAGCAATCATTATAGAGGACCTTCCATAGATGCTTCATACCAAGTTTTGGTTCATTTGGCCGAGCAGTTTCAGAGAAGAAGATTTTTAGAAATCGACCAATCAGAAACAGAAATTGCCTGTGGCAGCCATGTTTGCTAATGATTCGGGACAAAATGAGCAATCTTTATAGAGGACCTTCCAAGGATGCTCCCTACCAAGTTTCGATTCACTTGGCCAAGCGGTTTCAGAGGAGAAGATTTTTTAGAAATCAACCAATCAGAAACAAGAATGGCCTGTGGCGGCCATGTTTGTTAACGGATCGGGACGAAATGAGCAATCGCTATAGAGGATCTGCCGTAGATGCTTCCTACCAAGTTTCGGTTCATTTGGCCAAGCGGTTTCAGAGAAGATTTTTTTAAATCGGCCAATCAGAAACAAGAATTGCCTATAGCGGCTATGTTTGTTGATGGATCGGGACAAAATGAGCAATCTGTAGAGAGGACCTTCCATAAATGCTTCCTACCAAGTTTCACTTCATTTGACTGAGCAGTTTCAGAGGAGAAGATTAAAATGTGAAAAGTTAACGGACGACGGACACCAAGTGATGGCAAAAGCTCACATTGCCTTTGACAAGGTGAGCTAAAAATGAGTCTTTTTGGCATCTTTGAAGAAAAGAAAATAAAAATAAAGCCTGTGTCGCTCACCTTTCATTCTGCTTTGAGGAAACCTAATACAGAACCTTCCATAGGTGCTTCCCACCAAATATCGGTTCATTTTGGCAAAGCAGTTTCAGAGAAGAAGATTTTTAGAAATCGACCAATCTAAAACAAGAATTGCTTGTGGCAGCCATGTTTGTTAATGGATCAAAATGAAATGAGCAATCACTATAGAGGACCTTTCATAGATGCTTCTTACCAAGTTTCATATCATTTGGCCAAGCGATTTCAGACGAAAAGCTGCTTTAGAAATCGACCAATAAGAAACAAGAATTGCCTATGATGGCCATGTTTGCTAACGGATCAAAACAGAATGAGCAATTCCCCTAGAGGACCTTCCATAGATGCTTCATACCACGTTTCAGTCCATTTGGCCAAGCTGTTTCAGAGTAGAAGATTTTTAGAAATCGACCAATCAGAAAAAAAGAATTGTCTGTGGCAGCCATGTTTGTTATCGGGATAAAATGAGCAATCTTTATAGAGAACCTTCCATAGATGCTTCCTACTCAGTTTCGGTTCATTTGGCACAGCGGTTTCAGAGGACAAGATTTTTAGAAATCGACCAATTAGAAACAAGAATTGCTTATGGCAGCCATATTTGTTACTGGATTGGGATGAAATGAGCAATCTTTATAGAGGACCTCCCATAGATGCATCCTACCAAGTTTCGGTTCATTTGGCAAAGCGGTTTCAGAGGAGAAGAATCTAAAAAATCAGCCAATTAGAAACAAGAATCGCCTGTGGTGGCCATGTTTGCTAACAGATCGGAACGGAATGAGTAATCTTTATAGAGGACCTTCCATAGATGCTTCCTACCAAGTTTCGGATCATTTGGACAAGCGGTTTCAGAGTAGAAGATTTTTAGAAATCGACCCAATCAGAAACAAGAATTGTCTGTGGCAGTCATGATTTTCAATGATTCGGGAGGAAATCAGCAATCTATACAGAGGACCTACCATAGATGCTTCCTACCAAGTTTCGGTTCATTTCGCCAAGCGGTTTCACAGGAGAAGACTTTTAAAAATCAGCAATATCTGTATAGAGATAACTGCATTTTGAATACAGATATCTATATTTAAACAAGAGTTATCTTTCTTTTAACAGATTTTTTAGAAATCATTCAGAAACAAGAATTGCCTGTGGAGGCCATGTTTGTTAACGGATCGGAACAGAATGAGTAATCTTTATAGAGGACCTTCCGTACGTGCTTCCTACCAAGTTTCGGATCATTTGGACAAGCGGTTTCAGAGTAGAATATTCTTAGAAATCGACCAATCAGAAACAAGAATTGCCTGTGGTGGCCATGTTTGTCAATGGATCAGGAGGATATGAGCAATCTATACAGAGGACCTTCCATAGATGCTTCCTACCAAGCTTCGGTTCATTTCGCCAAGCGGTTTCACAGGAGAAGATTTTTAAAAATCAGCAATATCTGTATAGAGATAACTGCATTTTGAATACAGATATCTATATTTAAACAAGAGTTATCTTTCTTTTAACAGATTTTTTAGAAATCATTCAGAAACAAGAATTGCCTGTGGAGGCTATGTTTGTTAACCAATCGGGACAAAATGAGCAATCTTTATAGAGGACCTTCCATAGATACTTCCTACCAAGTTTCGATTCATTTGGCCAAGCGGTTTCAGAGGAGAAGATTTTTAGAAATCAACCCATCAGAAACAAGAACTGCCTGTGGCAGCCATGTTTGTTAATGAATCGGGATGAAATTAGCATTATTTATAGAGAACCTTCCATAGATGCTTCCTACCAAGTTTCGGTTCATTTGGCACAGCGGTTTCAGAGGACAAGATTTTTAGAAATCGACCAATTAGAAACAAGAATTGCCTATGGCAGCCATATTTGTTACCGGATTGGGATGAAATGAGCAATCTTTATAGAGGACCTCCCATAGATGTATCCTACCAAGTTTCAGTTCATTTGGCAAAGCGGTTTCAGAGGAGAAGATTTGTTTAGAAATCAACCAATCAGTAACAAGAATTGTCTGTGACGGCCATGTTTGTTAACAGATCGGGACGAAATGAGCACTCGTAACAGAGGACTTTCCATAGATGCTTCTTACCAAGTTTCGGTTGATTTGGCCAAACGGTTTCAGAGGAGAAGAATCTAAAAAATAAGCCAATTAGAAACAAGAATCGCCTTTGGTGGCCATGTTTGCTAACAGATCGGAACGGAATGAGTACTCTTTATAGAGGACCTTCCATAGATGCTTCCTACCAAGTTTCACTTCATTTAACTGAGCAGTTTCAGAGGAGAAGATTAAAATGTGAAAAGTTAACGGACGCCGGACGCCGAGTGATGGCAAAAGCTCACATTGCCTTTGGCAAGGTGAGCTAAAAATGAGTCTTTTTGGCATCTTTGAAGAAAAGAAAATAAATTACCTACCTACCTATCAACTTCTCAAATTGTTGGTTGAGAATCAGCAAACCAGCTATTTGTTAAGCATTGCCTGAACAGTTTATGAAGTGAATGAGTGGTACATGATGGTCAATTCATACATAAAAATACAAGTGAGATGTCAAATAGCCTATAGATGAGTGGTACATGATGGTCAATGGGCAACTCCCACCTCAAAATGAGTCCGAGATGAGTGGTACTTTTAACTCATAAATGCTAACTATTTACACTAATAACACATGCAGGAATATCAGAAAGATTATAAAATCTGGGTTATGCATTCTTATAAATACTGTCATAAATAAATCTATGACAACATAACAGTAATTATTATATCTTAAGTGGGTCTCGGTGACCAAACAGTTAAATTGTTTGACTTCTGACCACAAGTCTAACACCAATGACAATGAGTTGGCATCCCAATACCCACTTTAAGTGCTAAGGTTCCAGACACTGACCCAAAGTCTTGGATTTTATCGGTTATTCAGTGTATATGTCCAGCCCTTTAGTTTGTTATATTAGTACCGTTTTTTACGGACTATAGGTCGATGGGGACGATAGGTCGAATTGCTGCTTTTCAGCTAAATTTTTTGGGAATACTAAGATAGGTCGAAGCATTCCATAGATCGAGGATTCCGATGACAATTTGGGTAAATATCGTCACATCGAACGTTTTTTTTTTTTTACATCGGTAAACATTTGTCCTATAACGATGTTCTTCGGTAAGTATATACAAGTATTAACTCAAGAATACTATTCTTATGTGTCATAAACGAAATAATTATGAAAGTTAAATTAAATAAAATTTTGTTTTTAAACTTGTGTTTGTGTGTTTTTTTATGAGGAGTCTGGTTTGTAAAGCCAGACATCGATGACATTCAAATCAGGCCATCTGTGGGTGTCACAATAGATGGTAAATGGATGTTCATACAATAAAATAATCAAAGCTGTCAAAACAATGTATAACAACAGAGATATGGATTAATATATTAAGTATAATCACTTGTTTCCGAATCCTATTGATTAATTTAAATGTCTGTACAATTTATATGTGTATTATCATAATGTGTAATATTGAATTAATTAATAAAATATGTTTATACTAACAAAATCATCATTTTTATCAAGATTTTTTTTTAGGGATTCCAGATTTTTCAACTTCATCCTTGTATAGGTTGATGTGGACGATAGGTCGAAGCCAGCGTGTTGAGGAAAAAAAATATTGACCTATCGTCCGTAAAATACGGTATATGCAACAATACAGCTGAAAAATTGTTGAAAGTGATGAAGACACACTCCTACCCCTAACCCTATTATTTTAAAATTCTTCTTGTGCGTGAATTTATTCTATAATCAGTTATACCACCATCAATATCATCTGGGTTAACATGTTTCAATGCCTCTTCTGCAAGTGTTAGAGGGAATCCAGCTGCAGCCATTTCCTTCAAAAATATTCCAGTCTTTATCTCGTCAGGAACTTCTTCAACTATCATTTCTTCTTCTTCACTATCTTTCTTTTCTATTTCCTTCTGTCTCTCCATGTCAAGTCTTTCCACGTCTGATTTAGCTACAGACATAGCTCTTACAAGATCCTCTTTAGTACAACCCTGCTTCACCGCTGACAACAATGGGTAAATCAAAGCCGAAGGCTCCTGACCAGATCCTATCTTTACAAGTTCTTGTTGTAATATGACCATCTGGTCTACGGTGAAAAAATTTAAAGAATAATATTTCTCACGCTTGTCGTCAATGAAATCAAGCCATTTATCATGACATTGCTCAAGAAATTTTGCTATTTTTGGAATAATGAAACTGACATCTTCATTTTCTTTATCAATTCTTCCCTTTAATGTTTGCCTATCTTCTCCATAACCAAAATGTATAAATGCGCAAGCACATCTCTGTCTGTCACAAAACAGTTGTATGTGCCATTGTGAAAATAAGACGCAGCCTTCTTCTAGCAGCTTTGTGTAGATATTACCAAGTCTAACCACGGCATCCAAAATCTAAAAATGAAAAAGATTAAGAAAACATTCAAGCCAGGGCTATGCTGTTGGAAAAAAAACTGGAGTAGATTAAAAAAACATAGGCGTGTAAAACATATACAATAAATTTTAATTCACAAAATAATGAACGATACAACTGATCGTATGATTGTCATAAAACATTCAAGTACGAGCCAACTGCCAAAATACTACACTGTATAAACTGAATATAGCGTTTTTTATGCCGGTAACAAAACTTGTATTTTAGGGGTTAGGGTTATGGTGCTTAATGCCACTTTCAACAATTTTTCAGTTATATCATGGCGGTCAGTGTTATTGGTGGAGGAAACCAGAGTTCCCTGAGAAAACCACAGACCTGCTGTGAGTCACTGACAAACTTTATCACATAAAGTTGTATCGAGTACACCTCGACATGAGCGTGCTTCGAACTCACAACGTTAGTAGTGATAGGTACTGATTGCACAGGTAGTTATAAATCTAACTACCATACAATCATGACCACGAAGGCCCCACTTGTATTTTAAAGTTTTATGATATAAACTGAATGCAGTTTTCTGATTGGCTGTTTTACAAATATGAGTGTACAGTAGTCCCCCTCTTATAAGGCCAATATCACCTATCCCCCCCTCTAGCAAGTCCAGATGTCAGATGTTCTATATTGCCCCCTCATTCTAACCTGTATTATGAGGTCACCTTTGGGACAAGGAGAAAATAGTCTGTTAAAACAGGTGACCTCTTAAATGAGGTTAAATTCAAATGAAATTTTCTATGACAGGACAGGAAAAAGGTGAAGTTTTAATACAGGTGACTGCTTAATAGAGGAGATTGCATTGGCAGGTTAGACTGTATTATAAATCAAGTTTACCAGCATAAATCTATCAACATCATCTTTGCCTTTCTCAGCTTTCCCCGCTACTAACATCAGACGTGATTGTAGGTCGTGTAGCTGTTCATAGTTGTACTGATTTCTCTCTCCAGTCTTTTCTTCTTCAACTATATGTAATTCTATTACATCTGCCAAAGTCTAGGCAAGATAGTGAAATATATATCAATATGGCAAACTTTATGTTCACATGAGCCTGTTTCTCTCACCTTATAAAGAAATACAGAATCTTACATTGTTAACAGTTGATTATTTTATTGCATTTCTCCAAAAGAAATGGTAAAATCTAAAAAGTTAACGACAGAGATGGAGAAATCCAATTATCAACTGATCACAATGCAAGATTCTATTATTCTAATGAAAACAACACATTTTTTCCAATTCAAACACCATAGTAGACCTTTGTCATAACCAAGTACATGTAGTAACATTCCATATATTATTACGCTGACCTTTGGCAGTGCCTGTCCCCACCCCCCCNCCCCCCCCCCCCCCCCCCCCATACACTTAATTTCCCAATTTTAGGCCCCTCCTGAAAGCTTCAATTGTAAAAATCTAAATCTCCTGTTCCCAAGGATCATGCCTGTCAAGTTTTATTCCATTTGGTTGAGAATGTTGCTGAAGGTTAAAATAATAAAAGGTTAATGACGATGGACAACTGATGCCAAGTAATACCATAAGCTCACTTGGCTTTTGGTCAGTAGGACTACAGAGGGTCAGGGTCAACAAGATCCATAACAAAGCAACAAGTATTGAAATTCAATATTAGGACTAAAGAGGGCCAACAAGAACCTTAACAAAGCAAAAATTATTTAAATTCAATATATCTTTTATTTGTTGAAATGGTTAAAAATCTCCTTCATGTCTTATGCAGCAAAATAATCAAGTATAAACTGGTTTAGGTTACTCCTATCGGCAGTTTGATACAACCTCAGCAAGTCTAATTTTGGAACATTTAGACCTTTTGCTTGGAAACAGATAGGACAAGAATCCCCAAAATCAATCTACACATTTTCATGTTTATTAGAACTTGATTTATTGAGAAAAAATCAACAACAATGACACATTCATAAAAAAATATTGCAATTGTATAAAAAAAGTGAAAAATCAATTTCATAATACAGTAAAACCTGTCTAAACCAAACCCCTTTGGGACTGAAGAATTTATTCAGTTTAGACAGGTGTTTGGTTTATGCAGGTTCAAATTACATAGACATTTAGTAGACACGACTGTAAAGTCTGTCTGGTTTAGACAGGTTTTCGATTTACTCAGGGTTCGGTTTAGACAGGTTTCACTGTAAAATGTAACTTTCAACTTACAGTTCTTCTGACATTTCCATTATTGGTCAGATTTCCAACTTGATATATACCACTGGTATTTATAGCTTCAGCTTGTGCCAAGGAGCTAACTTCTACTGAACCATGGGATTTCTTTACAGATTGTAGCCAAGTTAACTGTTCATTAGTACCGATCTTAATATAAATAAAACATTAATATAAATATGATTGATTGATTCTTGGATTGCTTGACTGAACAGTGATAAATATTTCTTATATATTCAAATATATTAATGAAATATGTCACTCCTGTAAAAATAATTGTAGATATCTAATTCAGAGCACAAAACACATTTATAAAATAAACTTCATCAGGCATTCTCAAAAGATTGTAAAGTCAAATAATTTAAAAAGTCTTTGGTATCAAGTAAACCAAGTATATATATATATATACAAAATAAAATTAATCTTAAGGAGAAGATGTATCATTATTCAATAATAACTGTATTTATTTTAATATAATGGAAAAAAAGCTACGATACAATTTACAAGCTAAAAATTATTGGAGATACAGACATTATTATTGTATACAATAACATGTTGCAATGATAATTTAGCTCCTATTTTTGGGAGTGAGTCAAATACAGTTGTTTCACACAAAACACCAGTTGGGCATTTTAAACTATATCGTGGTGAAACAAGTTTTTGTCGAGATGATGATGATGATATTGTCCAGAAGCAAGGCCATATCGCATCACTTAATTTTATCAGCCGAAGTTAGATTTTGATTGTGCCAGTTCATAAAAAACAACAGCCCAGAGGTAGACATGTCTATCAATTTGCACACATAATCGAGACTCCAAACCAACCTGTTGTTGCTCTTACTCCTTAATGCAACAAGTATTAATTACTTAGTCTTAGGTTTGACTATACCTTGAATCAATCATATCTACCTCTCTCAAGATGAGCACATTCACCATTTGACAACAAAGACAGTGGTCAATTAGCTTTACAATGAGGTTTATAAACTACTATGCAATGTTCAGGGCTGGCTTTCTTTAAAAAAACTGAACCAATAGCAAAACTAAGAAAGAATACTTAAATTTCTAGGAACATACCAATTTTTTAGGTAAATGTGGATTGGCATCAAGTTCATTCCAAACTTGTTCACATAAAGACAAGAACTGTTCAGAATTACATTCCTTCTCCAAATTGAAGATCAGTGGAGCATAACCAGTGGTAGCCGAGTGTAGACAATTAACCTTGGCAATCTCCATGTCTCCTTCTCCAGCAGATATACTGGCCAAGTCAACAAATACTTTCAGTTCTTTTAACCCAGCTATATTAAATTATATAACATAAACTAAAATCAGCAATAAAAAAACCATTTACAGTAGTCTCCATCTAATAAATAAGGCCACTCCCACCAGAGGCCACTCCCAAAAAGGCCATTCCTCTTACAAGGCCAGATTTCAGATGCACTATTATACGATATAAAAATACTACTAAATTGTCCCCTTCATCAAGAAAGGTCATGGATCCATCTCAACAAGAAATAATTTGCAGTTTTTATTTAGTGATCAGATAGAATTAATTTTAGTCCAAAAACTAAACCAATTGCAAGTTACCTGAGGTCTTCAACCCAATCAGTCATCCAATCACAAAGCTAGTAGACAGTCATCTAAGCTTGTATGTTTTGCCTATTTTTTTTTATGTCTGCTTCTACTAGACCAGAAAATTGAACTGAATTTTCATAGTGTGATAGCCTAAGGTAATCATCAAACATCTCGAACCAAATATAGAATTTATGTGGCGAGGTTTAGGGGGAAAGACATGTTTTTGTGAGTCTTTCCATCCGTTACATGCTGAGCCACATACATTCTATATTTACCGTCAATACACCATTCCTGCAATAAAATATGCAAAAAAAATCATATTTAAGGGTGTAGGCCTAGAGTATGAGAGATAACTCTATTTTCAGTGTCTTCTCAAATATATGGTCATCTGTGTGTTTGAAAATCCACCCTCAATTCCAAGCTTCTTGGCAACACAGACTGCTTACATTGAATATCGACAGTTTTAATTAAACTAGAGGCTCAGGTGAGCCTGTATCGCTCACCTGATATAAATATGTCCTCTTAAGAATGTCTGCATGCCGAATACATCTAAGTTACTATTCAAATCCCATAGGGTTCTATGTTAAAACTATGTCTGCTCATGGCAGCCATCTTGGATGAAGGTTGTGGTCACCCGTTTTTTGAAAGTATATACTACCCAAGGAACATCCATGCCATGTTTGCTTTAAATTGGCTGACTGGTTTCAGAGGAGAAGACTTTTAAACAATTTTCCCATTGGGTCCTATGTTAAAACTATGGCCGCTGACGGTGGCCATTTTGGACCGAGATTGGGGTCACTGAACACAATTTTGGAAGTTGACCACCGAAGGACCATCGATGACATGTTTGCTATATTGGTTTACTGGTTTCAGAGGTGAAGATTTTAAAACATTTTTTCCCATAGGGTCCTATGTTAAAACTATGTC
>MJUT01013490.1:53300-73287 GCA_002080005.1 Gigantidas platifrons
ACCCAATAGTCCTGAAAATTAAACAAAAAAAACTAATGCAGTAATTTGATAATTTGGACATCCACTGATAAATAGTTTTTTTTTTTCCTCATAAATAAAGAAACAGCAAAGGATGAGTGTGTAATAACTTTTCTTGACAATTTCATTTTTTTTTGGGTGCCATCCATGAAAAACATAATTTTAAATATATTTTAAAAATTTGATAGTAAAAGTTTGTAAAATTTGGTACAATTCGGTTGTTTCGAATCATTTCCATTCCGTCAAAATTTTGTTATTTTCGTCTGCCAGATCACGTGATTTCGATGGAACTGCTGGTCCTGAGCTTCCGGTGTCAATGTACACAACAAAAACTCCAATCGATATGTGCCGTTTTAACGTTCGATTCTCAAGTTAAAAATATCTTAACATTTTTTGTAAAAGACAGATATCAATTAAATTATTTTATTTGTATCAAAGACTTCAACGCAGAGACAAATAATTCTTTAATATTAAATTTGTTTTCTTTCTTTATTTGCGGCTGTCAGCATCATGAAAGGAAAACGATCTGCCTTTATGTATATATTTCTTATATAAGACAGATAGTGGGGTACCGAACACCAGTATTTATTCAGCGGTTTCCTTGGCGTCTCCATATTACAATTACTTATAATCTACCGCATCTACGACTATGATATGCTGACGTTGTCACAGTAATAGCGTAAACACCGGAAGTCGCCTGCCTATTTGTTCAGACGTCAAGACACGAAAAAGACGGAACGTGGTCGGAATTGACATGATTCGAAACAACCGAATTATGTCTATATGTATATTCTTTACTGTAACATTTTTTGGTGGAAATTAATCGACAGGATTTGTTTAAATCAGATTTTTAATACCAGGGTGGTACCTCAGGGCATCCCCCCTTTTTTTCCAATTTCCACTGTTTGCACGTGATTATCTCCTAACAGGATATTCATATATGCTAGATATGTCATATTTATTGAACAATAACACTGTCAAGTGTATTGAAGACAAAATATTCCCTTTGAACCAGAAATAAATGTGTATATCTATTAGAAGCTTCCGAAACTAGTATTACCATCTGGCGTTGCGAATACCCCCAAAATTGTTATCTTTATGATGTGCTATGGAGAAAACGTCACGGTGAAATTTCTTGAAACTTTGCCAGAAAATGTATTTAGACATAAGTATTCCATGGTGCAAATGTAAGAAAAATTAATCGATGGGAAAATTTCCAGGTTACCCAGGCCTACACCCTTAATTTAATAATAAAAAAAAGATAACAGAAACCCATTGATACTTCATCAGTATGCATAGTAATGCATACATATGTGACACAGTCATTATTTAACAATACAAACTCACCAAATGAAATAGGTCATTATTAAGCAACAAAGTATTTACAGAACATACAATAGTTATTACTTCTGAATTAAAATCACATGTAAAATGCATTATTTTGCACAATATTGTGAACCAGTTTTTGACATTTTTCCTGCATTTTGTTATGTAAAGTTCACATTGACAACAGAAACACAAATAGTAGTTCTGGTAAGGGGCCTGGCTTAATAGCTTTATTTGATCAATGTGAAAAGTGGTATTATGACACTGTCATAATAAAACAAGTGTATTTCAACCCATTTATTATGACAAAAAATAACCCACTTGCAGGATAAATTAATTTTAATATTATCTTCAAATAAGTAATTCAGTTTGATTTCTATTAATTTATACATACAAGGCATAGATTATTTCAACCTGTCCAAAAAAAAACATAAAGATTATCAGCTTGCAAAAAAAAACAGCATAAATATTGAATACAAATAAAAAAGCTAAAATTTTGAAGTTTCCTGCTTTTGGGCCCCTTTTAAGTAAAAAAAGGTAATTAAATTGTTGCATAATAACTCTATGCATTTTTTGGAAAGAATTTTCCTAAGGAATTAATTTTTTTTTTTAAAAACCTCATCCAAATCAGATGAACAGAAACTTCCCAAGTACAACTAGAGAAAGTTGATCTGGTGATCACAGATACCCCTGCATTCCAAATTTTCATCCAGAAACCCTTAAAGTCCCTATCTTCTAAGAGAAAAGAGGCCATAATTCATGAACGGTAAATGTCAATTTCACCATAATCGAACTTAATCTGTGTTGTATTTTATGGTATATTGCATTGTGTTGAAGTTTGTAAAGATTTGGTTTAAGTCGTACCTTAAATATCATCCGGAAACCTAGAAAGTCCCTATTTTCTAAGAGAAAAAGGGCCATAACTTATGAACGATAAATGTGAAATACACCATAATTAAACTTAACCTGTATTTTATGGTCTACAGCATTGTGTAAAAGTTTGAAAAGATTTGGTTCAGCGGTATTTAAAATATCATTCGGAAACCTAAAAAGTCCCTATTTTCTCAGAGAAAAAGGGCCATAACTCAGGAACGGTAAATGTGAAATACACCATAATCGAACTTTCCCTGTATTGATTGGTACACAGCAATGTGTGAAAGTTTGAAAAGATTTGGTTGAGCCATACTTTAAATATCATCCGGAAACCTAAAAAGTCCCTGTTTTCTAAGAGAAAAAGGGCCATAACTCAGGAACAGTAAATGTGAAATACACCGTAATCGAACTTAACCTGTATTTAATGCTCCACAGCATTGTGTTAAAGTTTGAAAAGACTTGGTTGAGCCATACTATGAATATCATCCGGAAACCTAAAAAATCCCTATTTTCTGAGAGAAAAAGGGCTATAACTCATGAACGGTAAATGTGAAATACACCGTAATCAAACTTGACCTGTATTTTATGATACACAGCAATGTGTGAAAGTTTGAAAAGATTTGGTGGAGCGGTACTTTAATTATTATCCGGAAACCAAAAGTGTGACGGACGAACGGACATGAGAATCCCTATATACCCCCGACTCTCATCGAGCGGGGGTATAAAAATAGAAACACCCTTTTTTGCACTTTGCGTGGAAGTGGGTAGGGCTACAGTACTCCAAAATGAAACCCCTACCTTTTTGGTGCAAGAATTCTATCCAAACAGGAGTTGATAGTTCAGTCACCTGTACCCAAAACTAACATACTATAACAATATGGATGGAGTTCTATGTGTTGATAAATTAACTTTATTATGTCGTTTAATAAGTAATTCAGTTTTATTTGTATTAATTCATACATACAAGGCATAGATTCTTTCAACCAGTCAACAAGTGGTTTACATGTTATAAATGTCTTCAAGCACTCAGCCCTTTCCTTTGTAACCTTTTCTAGTACTGCACATATTTTCTGCAAAGATTTATCAAGTTTGTTCATACTAGTGTCGGCACCCATGGCCTGAAATATTAAAAATACATTATTACATTTTGTTATATTTATAACAATATAATTATATTTATGTATTCATTTCATATAGAAAGCCTTGTGTGATTGGTCAAAAGGCTGACATCAAACTTGAAACTTTCATCAGTCAATGAAACGCATAACTATTCAACCGTGTCCACTTCCAGAAACTATTTTTGAATGTAATGAAAACTAATAACTACAAACAATAACAACAGCAGATAATGTGGAATATGCAAACAAATAATAATCAATTCAATTGTAAAAAAAAGTAGTCATAAGTAAAAGTAATCGAAATATATCTTTATTATAAGTATACTTACTAATCTATGTATATCCCTGATCTGTTTGAAATTTCCCTTCAACTCAAATGTTTCAACTACATCTAAAATAGCTTCTGCTCCAAACATGCATTCTTTTAAATTTCTGTACTTTTGAATCTGGTCTAGTCTTTCATCGACCCATTTACCATTATCGACTTTTTCCAACAAATTCAGTTCTGATCTGAGATTACCTGTTTCAGTTTTCCCAAAATAATTGTCAAATTCTGTAAACAGTAGAGTACCTATTTTTAGCTTCTCACAGATTGAATGCCACTTGTGCTCTGTAGATACCCAGATTTCCTGTAAGACCTCCTGAATGGTCAATTTCCTATCTTTTTGTCTTTTCAGGTTTATACCACTTTCTTCCCACAATTTTGTGAATAGCAGACCTTTACTGCACTCGTTAATTTCATGCAACATATCAATTTCTTCTTGACTGAGTTCAAATATTGTTATAAAAGGTTTGTATTGGTTAAAATTTTCCAAATCTTCGTGCTGTACTGTTTTCACAATGTGGTTCAGATGAAATGTATCCAGATGTTCTAATCTTCTAAGCTTGTCATCCATAACACTAGTATCAGCTAAAAATAGGATGGAGTAAGTTAAAAAATACCCTAAAAAATTAATTCTAAATCAAACTACAGTCAAACCTGTCAAAACTGAACCTCATTAAGACCAACTTTTGTGTTCGGAATAGACAGGTGTTCGGTTTTAACATGTTACTGTCCATCAACAAGAAGCTTGCCCCTTTAATATTTGCTTCAGTTCAATCAGATTGTGAAACTGATGACACAATAGGTCCATTTAAATTGTCCTATTGTTATAGAAAGAGCTAGTCTATAGGTGACCAATCAACCATTGCAGAGTCACCTGTTGGACATTTAAATCTCTTTGCAAGGATGTAATGAATATTTGGTATAGAAGAAGAAGTTTAGCTTTGTTTCATTTCATTGTGTCCCTGTTTTTCATTGATGTGGCTTTCTATTTTTAAGTGTGTTTTTGTGTTTCTGATTTTGTCCTTTAATGATCCAATTTCTTGCTTCCAATGTAAAACAGAATATTAATTAAAAAAGCAAATTTTAGAAAATTAAGAGATCAATATTTAATAAAAGACATTCATAAATGACAGTCTTACTGGTAAATACTGAGACAATTTTTTCAGCACTAATTGTTAGGAGTAATAAATTATTCAGTTAAACTTGTTCAGTAAAGGGACATAATCCTTGTCAACGAATATATCCACAATTGTAAAAAATATTTTCAGAAATTCTCCTGTTGATATTGTCTAAAACAGAGTTAGATATTGCAAGTTCCATGTGTTCTTCATAAAAGTGATTTTCCCTTTTTAT
This sequence comes from Gigantidas platifrons, assembly GCA_002080005.1. Classification (NCBI taxonomy): domain Eukaryota; kingdom Metazoa; phylum Mollusca; class Bivalvia; order Mytilida; family Modiolidae; genus Gigantidas; species Gigantidas platifrons. The sequence goes on from MJUT01013490.1 coordinate 58,314, forward strand.
TCCATCTTTTATTAGTTTAAAACAATAACTCGCAAGAGTTAAGTTCTGGGTGATATGGAGGTTGATAAATCACGATATGCCATTCACTGTTAATAAATGTTGCAGCTGATTCTGGATAAGTCTAGAGTGATGGAATCTGCAATTGTCCATTATAACAATATCACCAGGAGTCAGTATTGGTGTGCCATACAAATTCTGATCAATGACTTCAGCTACGGAAAGACAGACGGACGGACGGACATCATGAACACTATATATCTCCCGCTGAGTTGAGGGTATAATAAAAAATGATAATTTCATAAATCTAACCAGAGTTACTCCCAATTTAAAACTTCATTTCAAAACTTAAACCTACGATATAACTTTGTTGTCGGGGGACCAGTGGCAAACAGACTTATATTTTTTTTAATTGGGAATTACTGGATCTATATTGTTCATAAAATACTGTGATTCCTGTGTGGAGAACCATATTCTATCTCAGCTGCAATTGCATTGGGTATTTGAAAAGAAACTTTTTGAGTCTGTTGATACAATAACATCCTTGCAAACCAGGTAAACCAAGATGAGAGATTTAAATGTCCAACAGGTGACTCTGCAATGGTTGATTGGTCACGTATAGACTAGCTCTTTCTATAACAATAGGACAATTTAAATGGACCTATTGTGTCATCAGTTTCACAATCTGATTGAACTGAAGCAAATATTAAAGGGGCAAGCTTCTTGTTGATGGACAGTAAATTAACAAAGATTTCCTACATTGGGACTTTATCTAAAGTTCGGTTTATACAGGTATCTGATTTATTCAGGGTTCAAATTAGAAAGGTTTCACTATTGTGGCACTAGAGGCCTGGATGTGGCTGCTTCAACCACCTGGTAAAAACGAATTATGGAATTATTGATATTATGACTGTTCTCTTAAAATAAAACCAGAGGCTCACAGGAGCCTGTAATCGCTCACCTGGATCAAAGCTGCTTTCAATAACAACGCAACTGCACTGTGGTGGCCATCTTGGTGGGAGAGTGTGACTGCCAGACACAATTTGCAAAAGGACCATCTAATGACTATTCCATCAAAGTTTGGTTCTAATTGAGCTACTGGTTCCAGACAAGATGGTTTTTATGTGAATTTCCCATAGGTCCTATGTTAAACTAAGTTCAGCTGTGCAGCCATCTTGGTCAGAGGACGGGCCCACCAGACACAATTTTGAAAGAGGACCATCCAATGAATATTTTATCAAAGTTTGGTTCCAATTGAGCAACTGATTCCAGAGAAGAAGATTTTTATGTGAATTTCCCATAGGATCCTATGTTAAGCTAAGTTCAGCTGTGGGGACCATCTTGGTCGATAGATCTTGACATACTGAACATGCTTGCAGCTTAAACTTAACATTTATCTCTTATAGTTTTTGAAATAAAGGACGAAAAGTATTACAATTTTGAAAATTTGATGAAAAAGGGTAATAACTCCAAGATGGGTAATGGGATTTACTTCAAAATTGCAGGGTTGGTAGACCTTGACATGCTGAATATGTTTGCAGTTTAAACTTAACATCTATCTCTTATAGTTTTTGAAATAAAGGACGAAAAGTATTAAAATTTTGAAAATTTGATGAAAAAGGGCAATAACTCCAAAATGGTTATTGGGATTTACTTCAAAATTGCAGGGTATGTAGATCTTGACATGTTGCATATTTTTGCAGTTTAAACTTAACATCTATCTCTTATATTTTTGACATAAAGGACGAAAAGTATTAAAATTTTGAAAATTTGATGAAAAAAGGGCAATAACTCCAAAATGGGTTATGGGATTTACTTCAAAATTGCAGGGTATGTAGATCTTGAAATGGTGCATATTTTTGCAATTTAAACTTAACCTTTATCTCTTATAGTTTTTGAAATACAGATGAAAAGTATTAAAATTTTAAAAATTTGATGAAAAAAGGGCAATAACTCCAAAATAGGTAACAGGATTTACTTCAAAATGGCAGGGTAGGTAGATCTAGACATGCTACATATTTTTGCAATTTAAACTTAACCTTTATCTCTTATAGTTTTTGAAATGTAAGACGAAAAATATTAAAATTTTAAAAATTTGATGAAAAAAGGGCAATAACTCCAAACGAAAAGTATTACAATTTTGAAAATTTGATGAAAAAAGGGCAATAACTCTAAAATGGGTAATGGAATTTACTTCAAAATTGCAGGGTAGGTAGATCTTAACATGCTGAACATACATGCAGTTTGAATTTAACATCTATCTCTTATAGTTTTTGAAATAAAGGACGAAGAGTACAAAATATGCCTAATTTGCATAATTGGTATAAATCGGCTGAAAGAAAAATTTCACAGAAAAACCCGTAATATGTTAAGCTACGCCTTGCCATGTAGCTGCAGTTAAAATTTGAGCTCATTTTGACTTATACTAAAGCAGCAATAGACAATTGAAATTTCATCCCCCTTTTTCTCTATTTTTAGCTTGGCGGCCATCTTGGTTTTAAGTCGGGATCACCGGACACAATTTTGGAAGGGGGCCATCCAAGGACCATTCCACCAAAGTTTGGTTGCAATTGGGCCAGTAGTTTCTGAGGAGAAGATTAAAATGTGAAATGTTGACGGACGGACGACGGACGCCGGACGACAGACGACGGACGAAAAGTGATGGCAATGGCTCACATGACCCTTTGGGTCAGGTGAGCTAAAAACGNAAAAAAAAAAAAACAATAATGGTGAAAATATACATGATTTTTGCACAGTGAATTCAAAAATTTTCCTGAGTTAAGACTTCAAATAAATCTCGCATACCGAAATTTCAAATTTGGAATACTGCATTAAATTAGCTGTTGAAAGTTACTTAACTGATCAAAACAGAGTGATAAACTTTTGGCTTTTCTTTATCTTATTTTTGCAATAATATCTAATTCTAACACTGTTTGGTTCAATTTTCAGACATATATATGTGTGTATATATATGTATGTATGTGTGTGTTGTATATATATATTTTTTTTTTTTTTTTTTTTTTTTCGTCATTGCAATAATATTCCTAACCTTACACAAACAGTAGCAAATATGTTAATTGGTACCAAACATCATTTACATATTTATATACATCTTTAATTATTGTATTATGCATAAATCATACACATCTCACATGCAATAAATTCAGCACCCCCGACAACTTTCAAATTATCATGTTTTCTAATTGCTCTCTTATTCCATTAATATTTCATTTTTATATCAAATATAAAATCTATTTCCAGCCTTCAACTGCACCACTTTTCACTTGCACCGACCTTAAGGTAAATATCGCGACCTACTTAGTATCAAATAAAATGACCGAGACTTCTTATCATGAATTTTTTAGAAACACGGGTATTACATAATATGAATATTGACGTAACTCAATACAGAGGAAGTATCACTGCTTCACGTACTCCTATGTCACGAAAGAGACTTGGCTATTTAGATATATTTTGCTATACACGGTTTGCGGACATTGCCGATTGCTATTTTCTTGTTTTTCGTTCCTTTTCTAAACGAAAGCAACCCCTTATGTGAACAATTGTACACACAATATATTAAAGCAGAATCGAACATTAATATGCCTCAATAACTTTGCTTACTTTTGTATATCGGGCGTCAAACAAAATCCAGGTCCTTCTCTATCAGAATCATCTCATAGTTTTAGCAGTGTGAGTGATCTATCATCTGACTGCAGTACGTGTTTTCAAAAATAATGTCTCATTTCTTCATTTAAATGTACAAAGTATTGTTCTAATTAGATATAATATTTTTAGTAACAGCAGCCATCTTGAATGCAGAGCGGAGAAGTCGGAGAAGTCGGACACAATTTGGAAAGGAACCCATCCAGGGACCATCCCTGCCAGATTTGGTTTAAGTTGGTTCAGCAGTTTCAGAGGAAAAGATTTAAATGTGATCTTTAATCAAAATCTGCCTAATTTGCGTAATCGGTATAAATCGGCTGAAAGAAAAATTTCACAGAAAAACAAGGAATATATGTTAAACTACTCCTTGCCATGTAGCTGCAGTTAAAATTTGAGCTCATTTTGACTACTAAAGCAGCAATGGACAATTAAAATTTCATCCCCCTTTTTTTCTATTTTTAGCTTAGTGGCCATCTTGGTTGGAAGTCCGGATCACCGGACACAATGTTGGAAGGGGGCCATCCAAGGACCATTCCACCAAAGTATGGTTACAATTGGCTCAGTGGTTTCTGAGGTGAAAATTTAAATGTGAAAGTTTACGACGTACGACAGATGGACAGACGGACGGACAACAGACGACGGATGCCAAGTGATGACAAAAGCTCACATGGCCTTTGGCCAGGTGAGCTAAAAAGTCTGGACAACTAAAAGTTTGAACAAAAAATAGGGATATAACTCAGCCAAAAATCATTCGACCAGAACGAAATTCAAATTTAACTATAACTCATCTAGATATAGCCACATACCAAATATCAAGTCAATATCTCAAAGGAGGTTAAAAAAAAAGTTCGGACAACTAAACATTTGAACAAAAAATACAAGTTCAAGGGCCATAACTCAGCCAAAAATCATTCGACCAGAACGAAAATCAAACTTAAGCTGTAACTCATCCAGATATAACCAAATGCCAAATATCAAGTCAATATCTCATAGGACGTCAAAAAAAAGTCCGGACAACTTAAAATTTGAACAAAAAATACAAGTTCAAGGGCCATAACTCAGCCAAAAATCCTTCGACCGGAACAAAATTCGAACTTAAACTGTAACTCATCTAGATATAGCCACATACCAAATATCAAATCAATATATCAAAGGACGTCAAAAAAATAAAATGCCATTAGATATAGCCACATACCAAATATCAAGGATGTTACGGAAGGACGGACGGTAGCGTTACTATATCCCTTCGCAACTTCGTTGGTGAGGGAATAATAATGTTGTGTTAGCAATGACTATGCCATATAGTGTTCAGGATTGAAGACATAGTCATTGCTAACACAACATTATTATATAAATAACGTACTAGGTTTTATTTAACAAAAAATATATTTAAACTTTAGAACAGAGGGGAAAATAAATAAAAATATATTTAAACTTTAGAACAGAGGGAAAAATAACTAAAAATATATTTAAACTTTAGAACAGAGGGAAAAATAACTAAAAATATATTTAAACTTTAGAACAGAGGGGAATATTTCAACTTTAATACAGAGGGGAAAATAACTAAAAATATATTTATACTTTAGAACAGAGGGGAAAATAACTAAAAATATATTAAAACTTTAGAACAGAGGGGAAAATAACTATAAAATATATTTAAACTTTTGAACACAGGGAAAAATAACTATAAAATATATTTAAACTTTAGAACAGAGGGGAAAATAACTAAAAAATATATTTAAACTTTAGAACAGAGGGGAAAATAACTAAACAATATATTTAAACTTTAGAACAGAGTGGAAAATAACTAAAAAATATATTTAAACTTTAGAACAGAGAGGAAAATAACTAGAATATATTTAAACTTTAGAACAAAGGGGAAAATAACTAAAAATATATTTAAACTTTAGAACAGATGGGAAAATAACTATAAAATATATTTCAACTTTAGAACAGAGGGGAAAATAACTAGAATATATTTAAACTTTAGAACAGAGGGGAAAATAACTAAAAATATATTAAAATTTTAGAACAGAGGGGAAAATAACTATAAAATATATTCAAATTTTAGAACAGAGGGAAAAATAATTAAAAAATATATTTTAACTTTAGAACCGAGTGGAAAACAAGAATTCTGAGAGTATTGCACATAGCAATACATTGTCCCCTACCGGCCGCAAAAATCAGACGACCTAAAATATTAGAAGTATCACCTTGCAGTGACTAGATTTTAAATTAAGTCAATATCTCGAAGGATGTAAAAAAAATCCGGACAGCTTAAAATAGAGAGCAAAAAATACAAGTTCAAGGGCCATAACTCAGCTGAAAATCATTCAACCAGAACAAAATTTGAACTTAAACTGTAACTCATCTAGATATAGCTATATACCAAATATCAAATCAATATCTCATTGGACGTCAAAAAAAAGTCCGGACAACTAAAAGTTTGAACAAAAAATACAAGTTCAAGGGCCATAAGTCAGTCAAAAATCATTCAACCGGAATGAAATTCAAACTTAAACTGTAACTCATCTTGATATAGCCACATACTAAATATCAAGTCAATATATCAAAGGACGTAAAAAAAAAGTCCGGAAAACTTAAAATTTGAACAAAATATACAAGTTCAAGGGCCATAACTAAGCCAAAAATCATTCGACCGGAACGAAATTCGGACTTACACTGTAACTCATATAGATATAGCCACATACCAAATATCAAGTCAATATATCAAAGGACGTCAAAAAAAAGTCCGGAAAACTTAAAATTTTAATATGATGGACGGACACACGGACGGACGGACAGACGGACGGAACCTAAAACAATAGTCCCCTTTGGCTTTGCCGGTAGGGGACTAATAAAAAGACCAACATTCGGTTATAAAAAGAAAAAAAAAGCAATTAACAGAGATCAGCATTGACGAGTTTCTGCAGTTGCTAGGGATAATATTTGGTTACTAGGGACAGGGTTAATGAATTCTTATAATATATATTGGTTAGCAAATAAGATGTCTCTGCTAAGATGTTGTTGTAGAACATTTCTTCTGGATTAAATAAAACGTCCATGAGATCTACAGGAAAATACTGTGCATAGGGAAACCTGTTGCTATGGACGGGGCATAACTATGAATAAAAATATCAAAATGTATTTTTGAAATATGAAATGACATTTGTAGTGTGTCTAGTTTTCCAAAAATGTACCGCTTAGTCAAATATCAAGTCAAAAGATCGTAGATGTCAAAATTCAACTTTTCATTACAATAATATAGGCAAATTTAATGTTTACAAAACCGTTGCTAGGGTGACAAAACTACACAAAAATACTATATGCTACCTTAGAGCATTGGAATATCATTTGTAGAGTGTACATACAGAGAATATAACATTTTGTCAAAACTACTATGCTAGATATGTAAAATAAAACCACCATATTTGAATTTCCAAGGATTAATTGACCCCTCCTCCATTTACATTGCTAAGCAACAAAGGACAAAGTGAAATCATCCAAAAATGTATTTTTCTTACCTTTTAATGATTGTGTTTAATATTATATCTATATAAACAGTTTCTGAGATTGGGCCAAAATTAACCCTTATCATACCCACTCCTTTATCTTATTGTACTATATTTATTAATTAGTAAAATATGTTTAAACTAATTTATCTTTTTCTGTAAAATTTTCTGCCCAAAATTTTGATTCAGATTGATTGATTGATTGGTGTTTAACGTCCAGCGAGCAATTTTACAGCTATATTCAGGACGAGAACATTTAACAATTTAAACGCCACGGGACTTGAAACAAGGAAAGGTGAAGGGTAGGGACGGATAATTTAGCCAGTGCAACAGGTCTCCTATGAGCTATTACACTGGGTTCTTTAACATGAGAAGAGGGTGGCAATCTCTCAACACGGGACCTCGGTTTTATTTATGTCTCATCCAAATGACGGGTTGGTTGTGAATTTATACATCCAGCACAACCAATGGATGCCCCTTCAAGCCGAAGAAGCTCTCTGTCCCATTTCTATACCCCAGAGTTCCATCGGGGTTGATCCCTTTTAGAGGACTAGTGCCTCTAGGGCAGAGAAACCTGGTGCCTATTCTACCCCCGATACACCCTCTGGGAGGGGAGTCGGTTGCATACCCCCTTAAAAGTTAAATGGTCGTCATTCCCTATGGGACAGTAACTATTGTCTAATTGTCTCTAACTTTACCTCTGCAATGACTGCAGTAAAACAGGAAAGTCTGTACAGTCTGAAGAGTGTTGGTATAAGCTTGTAATTCCTTTTCCCTAATTGCTAAAATTCTCATCATCTTGGGAACATCTACATCTTTCATTACGGTGAGAATCTTCTGAAAATTATCTTTCTTTCCTCCAATCAGCTTTAAATCCTTGACCATAATTGCACCACTTGAAAGTTGCTGAATCTTTTCTTTTAGAACTACTATAGACTCATGTAAGATCTGCAGACTGTCTCTTTTCAAAGACTTAGAAAATTTGTCTATAATAAAATTAATTTAATGATGTTATGCCATCCACAAAATAATTTTTGCTTTTTGTAATTAGATTTTACTTCAAAGTTAACAAGCATTTCCCCATAGTGTCTTTCGATGATGTTGTGTACTATCTGACATTTAAATGATGGTCAAGGCAATCAGCTCTCTTTTATAGAACTAGTATAATTAAGGAATAACAGTACTGTATTTGAAGAGTTGGAGGTGTCAATTGTGGATTTGACGGTCGCAAATGCCGTTTTACTGGCAACGCGAAGCGGAGCCAGTAAAACAGATATTTGCGACCTTCAAATCCACAATTGACATTGTCAGCTCTTCAAATACAGTACTGTTATTCCCATTCTAATGAAATTCTCCCAAAGTGTACACAATAGTTTGAAAACATACAAATAAATGACAAAATATATGCAATTTTCAAATTCCTTCTGCTAAAAAAATAGTCCGTCAAATCCACAATTGACACTGACAACTCTTCAAATGCTCTCAATGTATCATCTAATTCAGTAGGACTGAGGTGCATACAAACCAAAAAATCTACAATTGTTGTTGATATAGAAAAAAAAAAATTCGAAAAAAATACTATCTAAAAAAAATCTATCGACTTTGACTTTTGTAATTTATCGTCATCCGGTGACATAGTTTACAAGGGACGCTGGTGACATTTTGACACAAGCTGGTTACTGATTTATTTTACGATTTTGTGAGCATTTTACTTGTTTATGTAGCTAAATGCAAACTGCCATCAAATTGGAAAATATCAGTAAATTAATTACATCACCGTCAAATTATCAATGTAGGAAAACTACTGTAAACATGAAGGTTAGTGGATTTTGTTATTACCTGCATTTCCATTTATTACTGACTTCCATTCAAAATATATATGTTAAATTTTCCTACTAGAATCAAAATAATTCATGGAAGTCATAGTTTGTATAACATACTGTAGGTAATATTATTTTCGTTTAATTTACATGTAGTCATTACTTTTCTGTAATTCATCGTAGAATATGTGTCCACACCAACATTGCAAGCATCCAAAGGGAACCGTATGGCCTTAAACAATGGGAGAAAACCTCAATGCACAACTGCCATGAACTGGTTGTTAAATGGCCATGACGAACATTGTACAGAAGAAAATGATGCAATATTTCCCTGAAATTTATATGTGTTTATGAAGTGGGTTTTTTTTGCACCGCAGTTCAATTTTTCTGTAAAAAGAAAATAGAAACAGACTGGTTCTTTTTTCAATTCATTTATCTAAGCATTGATCATGACCATTTGTAGGACTTATTGTATCTAAATATTGAGAGAATTTTTATATTTTCAAAACTGAAATTGAGAGAAAAACTTTGAAGTGTCAGCGTCATATTCAGTCGGAAATATCTGGGTCAGCCATATTGTTTAAAAACAAGTGCATTCGGAGTAGGAATTCCTTCAGATATGTCAACTGCAGATTTGATGGCTCTCGATAGCCAATGAAAATATGTGTTACATTATAATTGCATTAGAATGTGTGTTAGAGGTATCAATTGTTCTACTCTTTCTATGATTTTCAGATAGGACTTTAGAATTGTTCTGACAATGTGCTATTGTTTCCGTTTAACATTTATTTGACCAGTAAATTTTTTATCAGGAAGGTATTGTTGTCAAAATACACGTACAATTTAATTTAAATCTGTGAATAAACTACTTTATTACAATAACACAGCAAGATATTCCCAAAATCTGCATAGATCTTTTCATCTATTACATATTATGACAATTGAAATTCAAAAGATGGACAGGCGTTGACTTCCTGAACAAAAACTGCCAAAATTTTCATTGAGCAAGCTAGCAAAAATATTTGTAAAATATTTGATTTAAGTCATATTTTGTTTACTTAAATTTTTGTTGATATGAAATCATGCTTAGATTTGCAGTCAACTTTTACTTTAAATAGTTACATATATAAATAAGAAAGTTTAAAAAAAAAAAACTCACGATACACTTCAACAAAGGTAGAAAATGGTGACCAGCTAAAAACGTGTTCTAGAATACTCTGGGTTGTGTCCCTATTCCTTTCAAACACTTTCGACAACAAATCCACAAATCTCATCAAACCTGCATCTTCTTTCCCAATTGTCCAATCAAAATTGCTGCATCTCTGCACAGACTACAGAAAAATAATTTGATAACAATATTCAAATTCTATATCATATAATAACATTGATGAATTCTATAATAATTAAAGTAACATGTTCAAACACAATGCAGTAACACAATTCTACATTTGTACTTAAAAATCTTTTAATTCGGACATGATCCAGAAATCTGTAAATTACACACAAAAAATATCTTTTTAAAATTTGCAAATAAAATTATATTTTGCTAATTTTTTTACTAGGCAAAATTTCAGTCTTGTTATAAACTTTTCTTGTTTATATTTTATTGTTTTACATACCTTCAAAGCAACTTCTCTGAGAAGTGCTTGAACTGGACTTTCAAAACATTCATTTTGGACACAGTAGATTTCAATCAGCTTTTCATCTTCACCCTAAAGCATACATGTAGATATAACTATTAATTAATTACATCTTAGTTTATGTGTTACAAAAATGTTGCTTTCCAATTTTTTATTTTAAGCTTAAAATCTTCATAAAAATGTTCAAAAGGTTTGTCACTTAATATGAGCATATACCTCTGTTAAAATTTTAAAACTAAGATTCAAGAAGAAATATTGATTACTGTAACGCAGAGCGTTACAAATGTCCCCCAAACGAACAATACAAGTACTAGTGGTATGAATGAAGAATAGTGTGAGAACATAGAAAGAAATAGCAAGATATGATATGATCTTAAGGATCATAATATGGCTCCCAAACGATGGATATCAATTTGCCAAATCATAATCTACTTGGACACCAAATTTCGCCCAAATCGGAGGATTTTTGTATTTTGGCGGCCAATTTAGGTTCAAAATGGCCACCATAGTAAACCAAAATGGTAGCCATATGGTGCAGTATTTCTTACTCCCTGTAAATATCCATTTCCATTGAAATCTGTTCATTTTTGAATTTTTAAAGATTTTTTTAATCTTTATATTGGCAGTCATTTTGAAAATTTTAAAAACAAAGAGCACAACTTTGAGTGATGATCTATTTTTGTGTCAAGTTTCAACACGCCGGGTATTCGGATACTTGGAACCGGGTCAGACAAGTGACAACAACATTTTCGGGCGAGTATGCTATTTTTATCCTCAGCAACCGTCAGCGATATTAACAACAGAAATAAATTAACACATCGTCTTTGCCATTAACGTTCTAGGTTTATACCAAGTTTTGAGTATTATAAGTGGATAATAAATCGAAAAGAACGTTTTAATATCGGAAGTTTCAGAAAAAATATGTGAATCTTTAACTTTAGTTGCTTATATCTACTCACGGAGAGCGAGTTCCATGATTGTTTTGGTCGATATACCTCCCATAATATATACTAGACTATTCATTAAAAAATGCCTTTGACTATAGCAGTTTCTAGCGCAACATCTATCTTTTTATAACAACGGGTGCATGAAATCGAACACAAAGGACCGCGGGTAACCTTAAGTGAAAGATACCAAGAACGCGGGTGACGAACACTAAGAACAAATCGTATACAAGGGCAGGTCGGGATTTAAGCCGTGAATGCCCAACATAGGATTATAATCTGGCGGTTGTCAGGCGAGACTGGTAAATTTAAGTCGTTCCCTTATGAAATTTATTTAAAAAGATGCCTGTTTTAAGGATGTTTGGATATGGGAAAATGTCCTAATTTATTTGAGATGGCTTGAATTTATTGCCGTTTTACAACGGGTCAGTCACCTTATTTCAAATATTTTAAAATATAGGCATAAAGTGACTAACCGTTGTAAAACGGATGTTCTCTCAAAGCCTTTAAAACGTCATATTAGAATGGGTTATACATGTATGATATATGAAACAAAATTCAAAGGGACATGAGAATCATGAATAATTAGCTGTTAAACATATGGGGTTTAATCCTCCAAATTCTGTACAATACGCTCATTCCTAGGGAATTACTCTACACTCAAAACAATTTTTGTTTATTGTATATTCTTTTATGCCCAAATCCTAAGACTTAAAAAAATAACAAAGCAGTACTATCATTAAAAAAATCAAAGTAAATTTTGTTGTACACTATTTACTCCACACCTCCTCTGCAATATTATAACCTATCTTTTCCCTTTTTGAAACAGAAATGTCAGAGGAACCCATCGATGATATTGAACTGGAGGAGGCGGAGCCAGTTGACGGGTCCTTTTTGGGCATATCTCTTGTAGAAGAGGTGAACTCAAATTCACAAGAGAACTACTGCTGTGGTGTTTGTAATAAGGTTTTCAGACATAAAGCCCATTTAGTACGGCACAGTTCACCTTAGATTTCAACGGATCAAAAAACCTCTCTCCGATGTTGCCACACCTTAACGGTTTCGTGTCCATATCTCAAATGTGTGGTTGAATCGCACGAAAACCATTCAACAATATCTAAGAAGAGAAGGTAGCATATGCTGTGCAACGGAAATGTTCTGGATGCTAATAGTCCCATAAATTTTAAGAATGATTCTTTTCGTCCAACATCTTCAAGAGGTTTCAGCACCTTAATCATGTCATTGATCTCAATAGATTCTGAATCGCATTGGAGTATTTCTTTCCCTGAAGAACAACATACTTCCATTTGAATTTCATCGTTCTCAAAGTCATTTCCTTCATTTTGGTTACTTTTCGGAGTTTGAAAAAGATTCTTACAGAAGTTCTCCTTTACTGGAGTATTCAGCTTCTTTCCTTTGGATTCCTTGTCAAGTATGTAAGTTAAACCATCATTAACGGTAATACATTTACCGTATTTGGTTAAATTAGATGGTACTACTCCTTTGTGTATTTTTGTTTGATATCTTTGTATTCCTGTGTTTTCATCTAATACCAGTTGGCATTATTTTAATGCTTCTTCTCCGTGTGACAGTTTACAATGTTCAATAATACTCTGCAAGGAACTTTCTTTTATTCCACAATAATAACACTTGTACATGTTTTCTTCGTACTTAAACTTGTTGATAGGTGAGAAACGGCATGCCTGAGAAAAATATATTTGGATAGCTAGTCCAACTTTGTTTTATGAGTTGTGTCATTTTAATACGCCCGTCTCGAGGCCCGTCTCGAGACGGGCCGTATTATGTCATTGGGTATGGCGGGGGCGGGCGGGCGGCGGCCATCCACACAGGTTTCCGCACAATAACTTTAGTTCTGTATATTGGATCTTTACCAAACTTGGCCACATGATTCCCCTGTAGAAGGGGAAGAACCCTATTTATCTTGGGGTCATTAGGTCAAAGGTCAAGGTCACCGTTACTATGAATAGAATTTTTGATAACAGGATCGCTTCCGCACGATAACTTTAGTTCTGTATATTGGATCCTTACCAAACTTGGCCACATGATTCCCCTGTGGAAGGGGAAGAACCCTATTTATTTTGGGGTCATTACCATTATACTGTTTGATAATTTATATATGGACAGGCATATTTTGTGATGCACACATTTCTTGTTATATATATATAGTTTATTTTCTGTAAGCTTTATTACGTTGTTAGTCTATTCAGCCTGCTACATTGCTTTTTTAGCTCACCTGGCCAGAGGCCATGTGAGCTTTTGTCATGGGTAAGCGTCCGTCGTCCGTCCGTTAGCTTTTCACATTTAACTCTTCTTCTCTGAAACCACTAAACAGATTTCAACCAAACCTGATATAGATGTTCATTGGATTGTCCTCTACCAGATTTGTATTTTTGGTGCAGATCGAAAATTCAACATGGCTGCCAGGGCCAATAATGTATTCTGATTGGTTGAAACCTTGAAAATCTTCTTGTCAGAACCCACTAAACCAATTGAATTGTGACTTTGCAGGAATGATCATTAGGTGGTCCTGTACTAAACTTGTTAATTGTTGGCCGATCGGAGATTCAAGATGGCCACCATGACGACTTAGTTTAACATTGGACCCTATGAGAATTTCACATTTTCATCTTTTTTTCTGAAACCACGCAACAGATTTGAACCAAACTTGGCAGAAATGTTCATTAGATGGTCATATACAAGATTTTTGTTTTTGGCACTAATCGGAAATCCAACATGGCTGCCAGGGCTCATAATGTGTTCTGCCCAAGAGAAAATGAATCTGGGATCCCAGCGGGATCCCGATGAAATCCCGGTAAAATTGGTGGGATAAGCCGGGATAAGTGTCTGAAGTTGGGATCCCGTTCGGGATAAATATCTGAAACTGGGATCCCATTCGGGATAACTGTCTGAAGCCGGGATCCCATTCGGGATGACTGTCTGAAGCCGGGATCCCATTCCGGTTGAAACAGGAAAACATAAACCAGAATTCTGTGGAGTTTATTATTTTTTAAATCCCGAAATTTTGTGGATTTTTTTTCTTCAATCCCTGAATATAAAATATATCCTGGAGTATACAAAATGTACATGTAGGTACTGAATGCTTCCTTGAAACAAAGAAAAGCAATAAAAATAATGCACGATATAAAGATTTGTTTATTTCATGTCCTTTTCTAAAATATTGTGGACTAATGCCTTTTTGAATGACAATTAACATGATTTCAAACAGCAAAACATCAGAGTAAATGATTATTACAAAAGGTCATCTTTTCTTTTCACTTAACACAAGGACGTATATAGAAACGTCCTTGCTTAACATATGCTTTTAGGATGTTTGATTCTGAAAGTCAATGTAATTGAATCTTTCTCTGGAGTTT
>MJUT01013491.1:172818-183798 GCA_002080005.1 Gigantidas platifrons
AGACACTTCAATATTGATACTCCTAACACACATGTACATGAACTCTCACTTCCCTGGCTTGGTACAGACACTTCATTATTGATACCCCTAACACACATGTACATGAACTCTCACTTCCCTGGCTTGGTACAGGCACTTCAATATTGATACCCCTAACACACAAATACATGAACTCTCACTTCCCTGGCTTGGTACAGGCACTTCAATATTGATACCCCTAACAAACAAATACATGACCACTGACTTTCCTGGCTTGGTACAGGCACTTCAATAAAGTGGCGGTGTTAAACTAGTTGTATGGGCCTGAATATATACATGTAGTACAACATACCCACTTGAATAATGGAAATAAAATTTAATTGATTTAATACATGTAACATAATATTTTATTTGTAAACTTCAGGTGCAATGGTTTGGAAAATATAACAAAATGTTAGCCAACTACATGAGGTCCATAGGAGACCATGGAGGATTAGACCTTACACAAGATCTCAAACCACCTAAAACATTATATATTGAGGTATTAAATCCATTGATAGTTGATAATTTTAATATAGTCAGGTGCAACGTCTTTGTAATACTGCATCATAATAGACATATATATAACTATTGATGCAGTGTTTCAGCTAGACTTTGAAATCTTCAGGATTTATCAGTTGCCAGTTTTATCAAAATTTCTTCAGAACATTCTTTAATAATTTAACTAATTTTTATAAAGTTCTTGATGACAAATTGAGAAATAGGTGGGGAAAATGGCATGAGACCGCTGCCTAGCTGAATCACAGATGCTTCATATATATGCCAACATTTTGATGGGTAGCTTGGTTCACAGCATGCAAACAATATTCAGAAAGTTCTCAACCCAAGGATGGTTGTTTTCTCTGAGAAAAAAATAAGATAGCATAATTATTCGCAAGTGATGACAGTACCTCACTTGACACTTTGAGTCAGGTGTCAGAAGTAAATACTTATCCACATTAATATCAAATGAAATGGTTGTATAATGAGCTTTAAAAATATAAATCGATTTCAAGTACAACACTTATTAAGGATGATATTTTAATTTTCATAGCAAATTTAATATTTTGTGCAGTTTAGGTGCTACAAAGCTATATATAGCTACAATAACCAAATTTCAGATTGATACTTACATTACATATTGTATGGTTGAAAGATTTTGTCAATCAAATACTGAACATTTATTTGTAGGTACGATGTCTGATGGACCATGGTGAGTTTGAAACACAGGATGGAAACATTGTAGTATTAAAGAAAAATAGTCAGGTAAGTTATAATATATACCAAATTTCATTGAAAATAAAAATAGAAATGGTAGACAATATAGCCAAGCACAAAATGAACCTCTTTTCTGACAAACCTCAACATTCTAGACAGAAATGCATTCATGCTTTAGGCAGTACCATTATTATTATTATTGATAGGGTTTCTGGGGTCAAATGATTGGCAGACATAATGTAGTTCAGTTACTCCTTGTTTCCACTGCATCGATGGTGTAACAGAGTTCTTGAAAAAAAAATTGTGCTGTCAGACATTCGGACTGACAACTAATGGAACTTTGTCAGTCCGAACCAAAATCTGTCAGTCCGAACTTTTTTCTCATGTCCATACAGAAATGCCTTTATTTAACTTTAACTTTATTCAACAATAACTTTTCAGTAATTTATAATAGCAATATGTGTGTTTGTGTAAATATTATGTGTATGAATACATCAGCATGTCACTAACTAGTTGAATTCATACTCAATTTCAAATTCAGTTATACATGTAGCTCTTAATGTTTCTTCTTCACTCATTTCACACTCTGAATAACTACTCATTTCACTTTCTCCAGTTTTTATTTTCTCTCTACTTTTATCCTCCTCATCATTCTCACTTTCTCTTTCCAATTCATTCTCAATTTTTATTTTCTCTCACGTTCTATTTATTTCATCACTCTCTCTATCAATGCCTTCCTCATTCTCTAGCTGTGTATCACTCTCTACTGAGTTCTGATTTTCTTCATTCCCTTTCGGCGTTTCGCATCGTAGCCAAGGTGTTTTGTCAAGCCAGTGTTGTTAAAACTGACGCTCTCGATTAATTTCATATTGTTTTTTACTATCTTTAGTTCCGATTATGTCCTCTCTTTTTCGTTTGCCAGGCTTTGCACCTGCACTAAATGTAATCGGCCACCTGGTCGTCATACTTTCAAAATTAAGAAAAACGGAAGTAATAGATAACTTCCGGATGCGTAATATGCGAAACGGTTAGGATATGGAGATGAATCAAATACCGGAAATGTCGGCCTAGAATACCGGCGGATGTTTTGCCGGTCCAGTGGGCCGACAGAGATGTGGAATATGTCGGACATGCCGATTTTTTGTCGGCCAAACCGATAAAACCGACAAATTTCAAGAACTCTGTGTAATGGTTAGTGTGCTCGCCTCAAGTGCCATATGTTGTGGATCCAAGCCATGGTTGGGTCAAACCAAAGACTAAAATTTGTATTTGTTGTTTCTCCAATAAGCAGACACCATTAAGGAGAAAGACTAAAGACTGGTGGGATCGGAATCAAGATAATGCATCCTATTGGAGCGACATGTCTAACTGCAGACTGTTTTTTCAGTGAACTAACACAATAAAAAACTAAGTATGTTGTGTTTGCCATGATATAGCTGAAAAATTGCTCATTTTGCATTAATCATCAATCACTTACTCACTCACTAGTTTGATCAAACGTTTGACATTCTGTTCATTGAATGGTCTCCTTATTAATTATGTCTAACGGCCTGAATGTCATGCAAGAAGCCTTGTTGCTATCTCCTGACGCAGACGGCTTAAAATTTTCTTTTAAAAAGTTTTCTTTAAAGCCTATTATGTAAATATGTACAGTCAAACTTGATTTAAGCAGCCACTCAAGGGCCAGCAAAAACTGGCTGCTTAATAAAGGTGACCTGTAATTCAAGGTTCACAATTTTTTAAATATTACAATTATTCCAGAATTAAAACTGTTTTGTCCCTGCCAAGGGTACTCATCAGGTGGCTTTACATATATATAATATATAGGCTGCCACGACAGTTTGTATATATTAATAATGTTAAAAGTACTAAATTCCACTATGTACAGGTAAAACTAATGTTGGAAGCACTAAAATCCACTATGTACAAGTAAAGTTAAATAGGTTTTAAAAAGTCTGATATGGAACACTGTTTTTTGACAGTTACCATCATGGTTAAAAGTTCATCATCAATTTCCATTATTTTATTGAGCATTGATGTCCTCCCATGCTTCAGTGCTAGCTGATGAAGCTGTTTTACCATCTGTTGTCCTTGTGGAATGGAGATGCATGGTTGTTCTGCAGCTTCTGGTGTATCATCATCATCATCATCCGAATCATCATTGTCATCAACCTCATTACTGGTTTCCTTCAGTAATGCTTGTGCATTTGTTTCCTAGTCTTTCACCTGTTCATCGCACACACTCAGTTTATTGTCTATTTCAACCAATTCTTTGAATTTGCAACCAAACATATCTCGTGCCATCTTCACAACATTTAGTGGAATATCATCGTCATCATCATCATCATCCAAAGGATGTGATAGAGTGTCAACAAATCTGGCTTTCTTGAAACACTTCTGAATGGTTGCCTCGTCCACTTCCTCCCAAGCCTTCGCAACCCAGTAAATGCAATCGAGTACGGTTATCTGTTTCAAAAATGTGGAACCACACTTTTCCTTGTCTCTGTCCATTTCTCTGATTAAGTACAGGAGCTGTTTCTTTCTGAATTTCAATTTCATTGCCTGTATGATTCCCTGATCCATAGGCTGACTCTTTGATGTAGTGTTTGGAGGGAAAAACTGCAACTTTACATTACTTAAATTTAATGTTGATGGATGTTATGGGGCATTGTCAATAAACATTAGAATATTCCGTTGTTTCTTCACCATAATTCTATTGACCTTCTTGAGCCATATTTCAAATAAATGACTGTTCATCCATGCCTTTCGGTTGAATTTATAATCCACTGGTAAACTTTCCACACTGATCTTGTTAAAACACCTAGGTTTTTCTCAGATTTTCAAATGACCAATGGTCTAAGTTTCTCACCAGTCATGCTGGCACATAAAGCAACTGTAAGTCTTTCTTTCGATCTGTTACCTCCTGCACAATCATCCCCTTTCTTGTGAAATGTGTACCGTGTAGTATCTAAAAAATAATCCTGTTTCTTCCATATTAAAAATATCCTCAGGTTTATAACCCTCACACAGCTGTGGTAGTTTTTCTTTCCACTCATACATTGTGGTTTCCTTGACATCTCTCTCCACTCATTTTTCCAAAAACAATGTTATGGTGTTTTAAAAAACAGTCCAACCATCCATTGGAGGCCTTGAAGGACTCATTATCTAAATCAGCTGCAAATTTCAATCCTTTCTCCTTTATCATAGGCCCCGTCACATTAATTCGGCATCTAATGGCATCTTGCACCCAATCCCAGCACAGGTCGTTGATGTCCTCGTTCCCGGTTTTGTGTCGTTTTCTCTTTCTATCGCTGCTGACATTGTTTTCATAATCTTCAAGTACTTCGCTTCTCCTTTTAATAATTTGCTGTATGCGAGTTCTTCCAACTCCCATTATCTATGCCACATCCCGTGAACTTTTCTCACCGTCATGTAGTGTTATTGCTTTAACTCTTTCAGAAAACGTCAACACCTTGCGTGACATTTTTATGACCGACTGTCGTTTTTCTTCATTTAAAGCCTTAAATTTTACTCACCTGTTACACATGTTCTGGACATCTTAATTAAATTAGTCAACTTTAATTTAAACTTAATCATCGTTGATTGCCAAATTTAAGCCTGTTGACATGTAAACTACTACAGGGGAGATAATTTACCACATGATCAAATAAGATATATTTGTGACCGTTAAAATAGATATTTTAACATTATTGGGACACATTTGTCTGGCCGCGTAAAGGAAGTGACCGTTAATTTATTACTTAAAAATCCACGGGGGGACCTGGCAGTGACCGGAAAAGAGAGGTGACCGTTTATTTCAAGTGACCGTTAGGGCAAGTTTGACTGTATATCACTATCAAACAGGATAAAGTCAGTTTTCTGTCAACTGACAACCTTACTAACTTATTGACCTTGTACAGTTCATCTGTAATTTAATTTCACTAATATTGACAAGTTGTGTTTTACATAAATCCAAGGAAAGTAGCTATACAATTACTTTTCCTATTATCATGTTTTTCAAATGTACCTTTTGTATCAACAGGTAGAAATTAAAAGTATGAACTGCCATACTTCTGGTATGAACATCTATTTCCTTGTTTAGAACTGTTTTAATCCTGACACTTTCTTTGATATAAAGTCAAGTGATACAGGAAATATTTCAGATGTCCTTTCTTCTCTCAGCATCACAATATTTGTACAAAGGTGTCTTAGCTTATTGAAAGAAATTAATATATAAAATTTGTCAGTTCAATTGTCACACTAGGATTGTTTGTTTGTTTGATGGTGTTTAACTGCACTTTCAACAATATTTCAGTTCTATCGTGGTGGTCAGATTTATTGGTGGAGTAAACTGGAGTACCTAGAGAAAACCACTCACTGACAAACTTTATCACATAATATGGTACACCTTTCCCTGATCGAGATTCGAACTCCCATCAGTGTTGATAGGCACTGATTGCATAGATAGTTGTAAATCCAACTACCATAGATCATGGCCATGATGGCCTCACCACACCATGATAGTTGTAATCTCTTGTTTTTATCATCATACACCTGGGGTTATCAATTGCTATAATACAAATAAAGTTCCTGTCATTAGGATATTTCTGCGACGATATTATCATGCCGATGTTTTTGTTTTTCAACTTGAATATAGGCCAGTTTCCAACCCACTGGTAGAAACATTTTGATATGAATGTTATTACCACTATAATTTAGGCATAATTTTATTGTTGTTTTTTTTAAAATTTTTTTTTATTTAGCATTTTCTACTAAGATCCGAGTGTGAACATTTAATTAGACAAGGAGTTTTAGAACATATTGTTCATGGATAGATCACCCTGCAACAAACAGTAGATCAACAAACTGCTATATTTATTTGTGCAATATATTGACCAATTTTTAACATGAAATTAAAATACTAATATATAAAAGCAAGATGTTTTTCACTTGATTTGCCCACCTGCAGTTTTTCTGTTATGATCATATGAGTTTGGTTCACAACTACCTGTGCCATCAGTGCCTATCACCACTGAAGTTGCGAGTTCAAATCCCACTCATGGTGAGGTGTACTCGATACAACATTATGTGATCAAGTTTGTCAATGACCTGTGGCAAGTCTGGGTATTCCGGTTTCCTCCTACAATAAAACTGATTGCCACAATACAACTGAAATATTGTTGAAAGTGGCATTAAACACCATAACCCTTCCATCATGTGTTGTCTCTTGTAATCTCTTATTAGCTCACTTCATCCAGATGACCGTAAACTGTCTTTATGGTGTTTAGGTCAGCAGTCAACTCTAGTAGACTAAAGAATAAAAGAACGGGCAATTCACTCGGGTTGGAGTTACATTTTTACCTATGAACTTGTTGCAGTGAGCTAGTACTATAAACATCCAACTCATGTTGGTCTATCATCATCTCGTCCAAAAATAACTTGTTCTTGCCACAATAAAGTGCTCACTTGGCATTAAACAACAATCATTTGCCCCAAAAGGACCATGTGAGCTATGGTCATTACTTTGAGTATCTCCTCATTCCGTAATAGATTAGTATCGTCTTCTCTGAAACTACTAGACCAATAGCCCTGATCAGAATATTTGATTTTGGTGGTTATACAAAATCTGCATCATTATTTTCCTATGGTGGTTGGATTAACATCTTTGTACCTATACATTCAGTACATGACACCACTTCTAAAGAGAAAACTGACACAATATAATATAAATTTTATTGGTAGTGGTGTTAAACACCCATAATTCATCTATCTATCAGATACAAAATCCAAGATGGCCACTACACAATGTACTACATGACAAAGATTTAAAACATGGGACCCTAAAAACAAGTTTTCTAAGAAACTTCAAACATGACCCAACACTCTTGAATCGTCGTATGGTTCCCTATGAAGTGGAAATTTAAGATGGCCACCACTGCAGGGTAAAGTTTAACATGTGAGGAAAAATCCTATTTCTGAAGCCTATAAAAACTAGAGGTACAAATGTACTGCTGGATGCAGGAGTCCCACTTTGATACATAAATGGAATAACTTAACCGTCTGCTACGCAGGACTAATGCCCCCTGCGTTCCCATCATCTTAATTGAGCCAAAACATATTTGGAACAAAACTTTTAGACTCGTAATTCTGGCAACATCGGCACATGTGGATCTAACAACATATAAACTTTCATAGACTGCCAGAAGAGTTGCAAGTCCAAAGAAGCATAATAGAGGTAAATCTCAATGGGCTGGGATATCCTACTAATGTGCACATCTTCATATTAGGATCTTGCAATGTACAAAGTTTCATGAACTTCTGATTAAACATGTAGAATTTGCATACTGAATTGTCTCAAAATTTCAAAGAGGCATAACGGGTAAAACTCAATGGACAGTAAAATCCTTTATACTGCAAAGTTCACACATCATGATCAAAGTTTGGTGGAAATCGGACAAAAGACTTGGAAGTTGGTCCAGACAGATCGATTCCTATATACCCCCCAAACTACGTTTGCGGGGTGTATAAAAATAACTGGAATGCACCGATGTTCGGCTTGGGTTCAATCAAACTTCAAGTTTCTGAGAAAAATGATTTTTGTTTTCATTTTCCCATATAATCATCCTGTGTCCTGCAATGGTGACAATCTTGGATTTCTGATCAACACAAAAAACACACATTTTGTAAATGACCAATCAAGTCATATTCCACCCAAGTTTGCTTTCAGATTGGAATAATTTTTAAATATTTTCCCATATAGTTTAACAGTAAACTATGGCCATCTTTGATTTCTGATTAAAAAAAAAACCTTTTAGAGTCATATAAGAAATAACATTCCCATCCCATGTGGTTTCATAGAAGATTTTTTGAATTTTAGCCAATCAGAAAGTGTAATTGGTTCTAGCACTAAGCAACCATGTGAAAAATGAAATGGCAAAGAAGCAACAATTACCAATTTTATAGTCTTGATTCAAGCACACAAACGTCTGCACTCCAGGTGAACAGTTAATCATTTATACACCACCAAAATGGGTTGTATAGTTTTTGATGCAACAATAATACAAAAGGTTGATGAGTATTAATATAAAACAATCTTCTATTCAGTGTAACCAAATTCTCCATAGTTTTTCAGTGGTAGTGAGTGAAACGTCATTAACCCATTCATTGCTATATAGTTTTTATGTATTACTAAATTTGTTTTCGTTCAAGATATAGCTGAAATACTGTTCACTGGGTGTTCAGCAATAATCACTCAATCTATTCAATATACATAATTTATTCAACAATAAAAACAGAAATTAAAACATGATTCTGTGGTTGACTTTGGATAGACAAGAATTGGCAGAATGAAAAAGTTATAATATATTAAAAGTAATGAGTAGACAACTTAAATAATTAATACATTGTAATGAAAAAATCAAAATAAAACTGGTCAATCATGAAATGAAAATCTTTACAATAAATTTTGTTGGTTCAATATTGTAGTTTTTTTATATAGATTTTTACCCAATTTATGCAAGTCACAATAAATTAAAATTTTACACTTAAGTTCTTTTTAGGCTGAAATTTTCCATAATGGTGATTGGCCTGTATGAGTTTGGCTATATTTCCATAGACTGACTTGTTGTCTAATGACAATGGGCCTGCATGAATGCAACAGACAATGACCCTCATCAAGAGATGGAGAAAAGGGAATGGATATCATCATATAGTAACAGTGGTACCAACACTTACAGATATGTACCCTTAACATGTATGTCCCACAGTAGATGTAAACCAAAAACATGGAGAAAAGGGAATGGATATCATCATATAGTAACAGTGGTACCAACACTTACAGATATGTACCCTTAACATGTATGTCCCACAGTAGATGTAAACCAAAAACAAATACATAGCAAGCATGTTGAATTTTATAGTTGTAGCAGACTGATATTGGAAGTTCATACTAGAACAAATGAAAAGCCCATACATTTTTTGTATAATCTTTTGGGTTATGTGATGTAAAAAAATAATTCATTCTTTTCCAGTGTATTAAATTTCTTTTTCTCAATTTCATCTTCATGCTTTCAAAACTATTTGACTGATACGTAGGGTCGTTTATGCAATTTCTATTACTAAGTGAAATGTTTACCCTGTACATAAAAAAAAACAACAACGGGCCTCAATTCATTTTTTTGTTAAGATTTGGTGGAAACTTTCTACATAGTATATCAATTAACCATTTATTCATGTTATTTTCATTAATAAATACACTGTCATTTTAGCCAATGGAAGACAAGGAATGAATAAAGTATATTTTTTTTACAATATGAAAGTTAAAGCAGTCATCACGATGAGCACTGATCCTCTGACCCAAGACCAGCATAACTTTGTTCAGACCAGTAAATTTTTCAATTTTTATTTACTTACTTATCCTCTTCATCCCCTATGGGACATACATTTTTATTTAGGAATATATAAAATAAATTCCAAAATTGGATTTGGACCAGTTAATCCAAATTTTCATTTTGAGGACTGTTGCAGGTATTAATATTACGAGAAATATCTACATTGTTTCTATATACAGTCAAATACAACATGCATTCTGTGATATTAACAAAGAAAACTTTTTTAAGACTAGAAAAAAAAAGAATAAAAATTACTTTCAAATAACTAGAAAACTATGTACTGTGAAATCTTTATTAATCTTGAGGTACTAATTTTCATGGATTTCGTGGTTCCCTTAAACCATGAAAATTAAAATCTAACGAAATACAATTTTCCCACTGACTTGAGTTTTAAACCACAAATTAAAGAATCCATTTTGTAGAAACTATTAGTGTCAACTAATAAAAATACTTTTACAATAAACTGAAACAAGATATTGAATGTATATGAATGATAGAATGTAAAATAAAAAAAATGAACACAAAATGAATCAGTATGTATATTGGATACAACTACATTGTCCATGCCCTATCAAACAAGAAACTACCAAAAGGGATAAAAAAAAAGGGGGAGGGAGGAAATCAAAACTATCAAACTTGATGGCAAACATTATTACTTGGTGTTTTATTTTTCTTTAGTTAAGCTTAAGAGATTTCCTATGGCTAAGATATCAACTTGTTTGCATCCAAATTATTTATTTAATCCCCCTCCCCCTTTTTGAATGTTTAAAAATTTGAATATATGTGCATACATTGTCAGCTTCTTATATACAAAACTTAGATACAAGCAGAGATTCGTAGAGAATTTTGATTACCGGTACTTTTATACAAAGTTTACATACAAGCTGAGATTCGTAGAGAATTTCGATTACCAGTACAAAATGAAATTGACAATGTGTTAAAAAAATCATATGTTTATCAACCACAGCACGAGCCACTCTACTGGCAAACTTCAAACTTTCAAAACACAAAAATGATGACAGATGGGAAAAACCCTGTTTATCCTGCAATCCCAATAAAATAGTGAACAAAATATTAAATGAAAAACATTTTCATATTTTGAGTTGCAAAAGAATACAACTTTGTGTTGTCACAAATAAAATCCTAAGACATTACATAGTAACATCATAACAATGACTAAATTGTAGTCTTTGCCTTGTTTTCTTCCACCTACTTGCACGAAAGCCAAATATAGATTTTTTTCCCCTATCTATTCAAACAAATTCGGTCATAATTTTCACTTGTTCGAATCCAGTTTTACTTGTCCCGTGCTTCGGGCAAGTAGGTTAGCGCAAAGACTGAAATTGTCAACTGG
>MJUT01013491.1:186184-210928 GCA_002080005.1 Gigantidas platifrons
GGGGGGGAACTACTAATATAATTATTGAATAGTGCCAAAAATGGAATTAACAGTTGGTGTAGGAGCTACTACTATAACATACAACAACACAGTTTTACATTCTATTACATTATTATTTTATTCCCATCAACTGTTTTGAAGGGGCTAGCAAATCAATCTGACAGTCAAAGTGAAATATATAGTGTATTCAGAACCATTTGTGGGTTTAATTTTATACCTTGGAAAAGGGAATGTGACTCTTGAAAAAATTTACAACACTTATTAATAGATTTGACAATGAACTTTTATCCAATGATATATATATATACAGTCAAACCTGCCGTAACGGTCACCTGCTCATAACGATCACTTTCGTGCTCTCCCGGTGCATTTCACTATATATTTTAATTCGATATAGCGGTCACCATTTATAAGTAATTTCAGTGTAAAATCCTATGAATAACGGTCAATTTTATTTTAAAAATAATACCGGAAGTGATTTCGGAAGATCAGTATTTTTCTCAAATGTACCAAAAATCCTGTTACAAAATATATTGACTAATTTAATTAATTAAATAAACAAACACATTTTGTTTTGTGAATCGTCAATGACAAAGGACAGTTTATCCCCGGGCGTTATTGGGGATTTTTATTCATTACGATCAGAATAGAAATTCACTCACCAAAAAATATTTTGTATCTAGTGCATCATGTCAAAATCATCAACATCCGTTAATAGACCTTTTTATTCTTAAAAACATGGGAGCGGCTATTATCGACTTCCGAGTGTGTCCGCCATTAGTAATATACAAAAATATTATGTTCTCGGGGTTTATCGATACGCTAATGTATGGTTTCTTTAGTACAGGTGTCACAATATACTGTTATTTCGGCTTGAAATTCAATGATAACACCTGCTGTGCAGTGATTTGTAAACGGAGATATAATGACAACAAATAAATTAGCTTGTATGTATTATTTTTTTTTTTTTAATTACCGTTATTTTCCCAATACAAAATCAGTATAAATCCTACTGCAAGCACAAGGGGTAATCAAATTAATATTTTGTATGAAATTAAAAAGTAAAAATATAAATTATATTATTATATAGTAATAAATAGTTTCATATTAATTTCAATGGAAAAGAATCGTGCAATAAATCCTTGTCCCTCGCAACTATTTTGCGTTTTCGAATTTCAAGTCGTCTTCAAGTTGTATCCTTTGCAAGGTTGCTCACTGTGGTTATTAAAAAAAATATGTATGACGTGGGAATATTTTCTAGGTGATCGGAATTACATGTAGGGTGTCTTGTAATATACAAGATGTACCCAATATACAGGAAGACTGGCCCCTACTGTGAAGCAATCTATTTTGAGATGCCATTCAATGAAAATAACAACCTGACCATATTGTTACATAATAAGAATAGAAATTAGATAAGAAATTGAAATTTATAGAAGATATTTATACACATTTATAAGAAAAAAATATCTAAATTTTTTAAGTACAAATAAATTGGAAGATGGCTTGAAAATCGAAAATGCAAAATAGTTGCATTTTTTATCTATGTGTATAAGTCTTAAAGTGAAGTAATAATGATAAAAAGTGTGCCTAACTGATAAGAAAGAACTTAAAGGGGCATTCTCTGCCAAATCGTAAATTTTTGTTACCCATAAAAACTATCAGATATGATTGATGCCTTAATAAAACCCGTTTCTGTAACTTATAAATGTTATGAAATGTACGCGCATTGGGGAAAAGGCCTGCAGCTGCTCGTGTTTTGAGATCGATCAAGAAATGGACGTCATCTTATTAATTATCAACATTGTTTACGGAGTTTGTCGAATCGTCATTAAATCAGTACAACAATGCACATATTTCTTATATTTTGTGAATTTTAGTCAGTGTTAATTACATGTATGAATAACGAACCATGCAAGTTGGCAGTTAATAAGCGACAAAATACAAATAAGTAATCGATGGTAATTTTCGTTCTCAAAAGGCAGAAAGTGGTTCGATTAGCTGTTTAATGTGAAATATTTACCTCTATTTCATCATTTTAAAGCTATTTACCAATTTCCAAAACATATAATTTTTTTGGTCAAAATCATAGCTAATGTCCCTTAAACTGTGAATGTGACATCTTAAGGTGCATTTTTCAATTTTGTTTTATTATTTTGTGTGTGTGTTAAACTGTAAAACAAATTAAAACTTTTTGTGGGTCAATTTCTTTATAGGGATCTGTTTTGAAGATGAAAAGGAATTTAAGTGTTATCAAATTAAAACATCTGAATATCTGAAAAAAAGTTTCATGAGGAGCCATAAAATAACAACTGAAGCNTGTTTATCTAATCCAATTATGAATACTGATTAATCGTAACTAGTGTAAACAACTGATTGTTGTACTTTCTTAATGGCGGACGATAGTAACGCCACCTAGTGTCCACGAACGATAACTAGGTAATCACCGATTTCTGAAAACATCTATAGGAAAGCTTTGAAATTTGACAACAAAGTGAAAGCGATAAATCATTGTGATGTTGGGAAAAGTTGTCGGGCTGTGGGCGAGGAGATGGGTGTTGGTCATACCCAGATAATGAACATTCTTTAAAGAAAATGCGAGATTCTTTACGATTTTGAAAACAACGTTCCCAGTTCAACCTCGTGTTACTGGAAATTGTACTTTTGTTTATTAAATATCTTTATTTATTTATTTGTATGTTTTATTCAAATCATATCATATTGAGATAATTTCATCAACAATAAATGTAAACCAGAGTAAAATTACGACAGGAACAAAATAACCAGTAAAACATTATTAAAAACATAAGATGTAATGAAAAATGTTTATTTACAACTAACGTGCAATATTTTGTCAAAAAATCAAAACCCTTCACATAAAGGTCACCTGTATATAACGGTCATTTTGTCAATCTCCCCCAGGTGACCACTATAGACAGGTTTGACTGTATATATATAGCCTTCCGAAGACAATATCCATGTCCTTTCCATTTTCATCTTTTTTGTTTTGAAGCCAACATCAACATTCAATTCCCGGAATTCCCTCATCCATTTACGGACACCTACTGGAGTATTATACAGGTTTTTTNNNNCCCCATTATTTGTGTCCAAGTTTGTTTGCCGGTTGCCCTACATCTGGGACTATTATACTGACAGTATAATAGTCCCAGCCTACATTGATACTTTCATTTCATGTTTATTTTTAGGTGGAACATACTTTAAAAGCATGTATTGTTGACATAAATACGTCAGCAGTGAGTCAAGGTTAACAGGTCAAAACCTCTTCGGGATTTTCTAGACTTTTCATTAGATAGTANGTCAAACATTAGAACACGTGTTGTCTAAAGCACTGGTTCCCAATCCTGAACAAAACTACGATGGTCGAGAACTAACGACACTGACAAACCAGTTGAATTGTAACCCCCAGCAGCGTAGGATATAAATAGACTATGTTTTAAAATTTATTCTAAAATTAAAAACAGAAAACACACATTTCGGAACATGACAAAAATAGAAAGGTACAATTTTTGTACACTTGCTGAAATATCCACACGTTGTTCAAATGTCAATTTTCAGACGCAATACGAAAATCAAAATCTCTTGCATAGTAAACACAATATCAATATTTCTTGATATTGAAATATCCATCCGCAAAATCCGCGTTGCAACAAAGAAATACTGATAGATGAGCAAACGTGCATATAAGTACCTGATTTTAAGGGGGATTTATAATATATGAATGTTGCATGCATGCTCTTTCTGATATTTAAGTTACTCGTCCTCTTACAATTGACTCTATATATGGACTATATTTTTGTCCGGGCGGAAGGTTGCGACACATGTTGTGTAAAGCAGTGTCTTCCGGTTTGTATGAGCGCTAGCATTAAACGATATCTCACTTACGTTCGATTGTTTAAAAAACATCATCAAAATCTTATATATAATCAACTCTAGGCATACAAAAAAATACCCAAGAAACACTCATATTTGCACCTTAGGATCTCTTGTTTGAAAACAGACAGGGCTGCAACACCCCAAATCCATCACAACCTTAATTCTGTGTTAAGGGTGTTTGTGCTACAAATTCAGAGGAATCAGTCAACTAGAACTAAAGTTATTGGAAAGAAACCATTTTGTCTACAGATGGATGACGTCAGCAGTGTCATACCATAATATGAATGGAACACAACTCTCTACACATTTTGTTCTCATGATGCCTAATATTTAGGGAAACCATGTCGACATCAGAGTGAGTGATTGTTGTTTAACGCCAATTCAGCAATTTTTCAGCTATATCATGGCGAGAACAAGTTAATTTTCAATGAGATGATGACGAGGTCTGCTTTGAACTAGACCAACACGCTGAGTTGGATTTTTATAGCTCCCTGAAAGAACATTCCGTGGGTCAACATGTTGCTCCACTCGGACACATTATACTGATTCCGAGCCAACCAGTCTTTGCTCTTTCTCCTTAATGCTGCGTGCTTAGGGGAGAAGCAACAATTAACAATTTTATAGAGGGCCGGGTGGCTAAATGAGCTAAGTAGTTGGATTACCTAACAACTCGTACAAGCCTACAACCAATACGGCGTGGGTTCACACCCGGCTTTGTAAATTACAAAAAGGGTGCACTCGACTTCTCAGCCACAAGTGAAAGGTTTATCTACAGCAAAACTAATACAGAAGATAATGGCAAAATTAAAAATAACAATGATATCTCCCTATCTTCACAGATTATGCATTTTTTATAAGGGCCCGGGTGGCTCAGTGAGTTAGGTAGTTGGATTACCTAATAACTCATACAATATGGCATGGGTTCGTGCCCGCCTTTGTAAATTACAGAAAAAGGTGCACACGACTCGCAGCCGCAAGTGATAAAGTTTACCAGTTGCTTGCCCATGGTCGGTGGTTCTCTCCGGCTTCTTCCACCACTAAATCTGGTCGCCATGATATAGCTGAAATATTGCTGAAAGTGGCGTTAAACACCAAAAATTGATCAACCAATTTTATAGTCATTGGTTAGGACCGACCAGGGTTTGAACCCAAGGTCTACCACACTGGAGGCGAGCACGCTAGCCATTATGCCACTGATGCAGTTGTAGACATCAGAATAATAAAGCATCTTGTTATTATTGGAGTGTTAGTGTCAAATGGAATACAACAATCTTTGTAGATAATTGTAAATAACATTGATGATTTGACAAATCAGGATAAACAATACCTGGAAAACTTTCCAATTTTTTCCCATCAAGATGATAAGCTACTCCAATTTTAATTTCTTCAAATTTGTCTAATATGTCCAGCTTTGTTATAGCAATCCTGAAAAGGAATCAGAGACGTTATACTTAAAATGTGTTAAATCTTGCTGAAAATGTAGGAATTTGTTTTTTTTAACTTTCAAGTAAACAGTTTTTAAATGTTAAAATACAGTCCCTATATATGAGAAATCTTGAAGGCGTTAATAGTACATTTGCATGATAATCAATGCCCTAAGCCTTGCATTTCAGTATTTAAATGAATTAAATTATTTGATTTGATTTTTGGTGTTTAACGCCACTTTCAACAATATTTCAGCTATATCGTGGCAACCAGTTTTAGTGGTGGAGGAAGCCGGAGTACCCAGAGAGAACCACCGACCATGTGCAAGCAACTGGTAAACTTTATCACTTGCGGCTGCGAGTCGAGTGCACCCTTTTTTGTAATTTACAAAGCCAGGCGCGAACCCATGCCGTATTGGTGAAAGGCTTGTATGAGTTGCTAGATCCAACAACCTAACTCATTGAGCCACCCGGGCCCCTAAATGAATTAAAGGTTGATCTTGACACAAAATACAATGTATGGAGAGTTGTACCCATTAGCTTCTGTATTGATAATACATAATGATCATTGATCAGCAACTTCTACAAAAGTGGTCAGATCAAAAGGCATTCAAAGTTTCAAGAGGATCCAGTTTAGAAATTAGGGTGAGGTTTATGGCATTTAACACCACTTTCAACAATATTTCAGTTATATCGTGGCAGTTAGTTTTATTGGTGGTGGAAACAGGAGTACCAGGAGAAAACCACCGACCTGCCACAAGTCACTGACAAACTTGATCATGTAATGTTGTATCGAGTACACCTCACCATGAGTGGGATCCAAACTCACAACCATGATGTTGAGAAAAAAATATATATTTAAGATTTTATGAGGAAGTGAAGTGTTAAGTGACCACCAACTGTCCCTTCAGAAAATGCATCTTTATAAGAAACAAAGAAAGACAGTAATTAAATTTAAATATTCTACATTAAACTTACGCTGTAAAGCCAGTTATCATGTTTGAGAAGTTTAACATAACCATATCTAACCATCCAACACGTCTCATTCTGCCTGTCGTAACACCATACTCATGTCCCCTATCTATCAATAACTTCCCTATATCCTGTCAAATCAAAAAGAAAAATTGTTATCTTTTCTTTTCTAATCAAGTTTTCAAAAATATATAAAATATGTATATTTACAACAACTTTTAACATCAAAGTAATATAATTTACTAAATCATGTTCAAGCTAACAAACCATGAAGCTATTGAATATATTCTGTACCACTATCAACAATATCCTTATGTAGGTCAATGTGACCTAATTTATACATGAGAATACTGTATCATCATGTCTGTCTATTCATGAATTTTGTGCGTATAACACATTTTCGTAATAACCCTGATCAGGCATGCTCAAAGTAGAAATACTGGTAAACCAAATAACTTAAGTTTTGGGAGCAGTTACATTGTTGTGCAAGTTCTAGTATCTAATAGAATGTTGTTTAAGGTTTACAGGTATATTAACGACAATAACAAGTAAACAAACAACAAATCATCTAGGATGGGCTATCGATGGATGGTTTCTTTGCCATGAAGATAAAGGGGAGATAATAGATAAGGTTTAAATTTTTGGTCTTGTAAGGGAGCGACCACTCCTAACAAACTGCTTTAAATTGCCTTTTACAACTGATGAAGGCTACTGTGAAAGTAGTTTTATTCGTTAGTACCAATTTTCGTGGCTTTTACAAAATGCATTGATCCATGGGAAAATTGTGTTTCGTTTTTTAAATTCGTGGTTTAAAAGGATCACGAAATCCACGAAAATTAGAACCCCACGATTAATAATGATTTCAGTTTTCCAGAAACACTTCGTGCACACTAAATTTGATATCCATGTTTTTACTGTGATATTCTCTAAATATCAGGTATTCCTTATCATCCTGTAACACATGTTTTACTTACATCTGTCAGTTCTGTAGGGAAACCTCCTCCTCCAACTCTAGTGAGGTAAGCTTTAACAACACCATATACTTCACCTAGTACATGGGGAGGTATACCTAACCCCGTACAAACACCTCCTACACTACAGTTAGACGAGGTTACAAATGGATACAAACCTAAAATCAAAGAGTCAGTGATTATTGTTTAAGTTATCAATTTTTCAGCCATATCATGGCAAAAAAAAGTTACATTTGATGAGATGATGATGATGATGTCTGCTTTGAACTAGTTTGATTTTTATAGTGCTAGCCCACTGAAACAAATCTAGTATACATGTTGCTCCATTATCATGATTCCAAGCCAACCAGTCTTTGCTCTTACTCCTTAATGCTGCATGCTTAGCAGGGAAGCTACAATCATTGACAAATCATGGCTACTTATAAATCTAAGGACATCTACAATTGATTTATGGTTTATGGAACCACAACTGCCATTATAAATTACTTTAAACATAATTTTTTTTCTAATTGTTTTCTTTGTTTGTTTGGTGGTGTTTAACGCCACTTTCAACAATATTCCAGTTATATCGTGGCGGTCAGTTTTATTGGTCGAGGAAACTGGAGGACCATCGACCTGGCGCAAGTCACTGACAAACTTTATCACATAATGTTGTACAATTTTTTTTTTAATTCAATTTCGGTAAACTTTACCCAGAAATTTGGAAGAAAAAAATCAAAGTTAATACAGCACAAATTTTCTAAAAATAGACTACAAAAGACATTTGAAATTTTAATGAATGTACCTGAAAAGTGAAACAAGGGGGTAATGATACTAAGTGAGTGGTTGTTGCTGATTGCCAAATGAGCATTTTTACAACCACATGTATATCATGGCAAGAAGAAGTTACATGTTGATGAGATGAAACGATGTCCACTTTGTAGTGGTCAAGCACGCCGAGTTGGATTTTTATAGTGCTAGCTCACTGAAACAACTCCGCGGGTAGACAGACATATTGTTCTGCACGGACACATTATTCTGATTCCGACTCAGTCTTTGCAATTATTCTTTTGTGCTGTGTTGTTAGCAGAGAAGCTACAAATACCAACTCTATAGTCTTTTGTTTGATCCGACCGGAGCTTGAAACCATGATCTACCGCACTTGAGGCGAGTACACTAACCATTACATCACCAATGTGGTTAATAAGACTAAGATTACATTTACCAAAATCAATATCTAGTATAGCAGACTGTGCTCCTTCTATAAGAATATGTTTTCCTTCCTTGATGGCATTGTGTAAAAATGGAACTGTATCTTTTACAAACGGCCTCACTTTTTCCCTGTATTCCTATAAATTATTAAATGAATGTCAATTGTTGATATGTATACAAATAGTAAAAAATATACTGTCAGTTATTTTTCAATAAACTGATATTATAGTGACATAAGTTAACTGCAGCATGTCTGGTTAAAGCAGGACACATTGATAAAAGCTGTGCCAAAAAATGACTATATTATAGTAGCAAATTCCCGGCCATCTCATTTAAAGTAGTCTGCCTGAAAACCTTTCAATTCACTTCAAACTTCTATTAAAACAAATATTATCAGAGAACAAGAATTCTGAGAGTATTGCACATAGCAATACATTGTCCCCTACCGGCCGCAAAAATCAGAGCACCTAAAATATTAGAAGTATCACCTTGCAGTGACTAGATTTTAAATTACAAGTTCAAGGGCCAAAAATCATTCGACCAGAACGAAATTCGAACTTAAACTGTAACTCATCTAGATATAGCCACATACCAAATATCAAGTCAATATCTCATAGGAGGTAAACAAAAAAATCCCGACAATTAAACATTTGAACAAAAAATACAAGTTCAAGGCCATTACTCAGCCAAAAATCATTCAACTGGAACGAAATTCGAACTTAAACTGTTAACTCAACTAGATATAGCCACATACCAAATATCCAGTCAATATATCAAAGGACGTAAAAAAAAAAAAAAAAGTTCGGACAACTTAAAATTTGAACAAAAAATACAAGTTCAAGGGCCATAACTCAGCCAAAAATCATTCGACCGGAACGAAATTCGAACTTAAACTGTAACTCATCTAGATATAGCCACATACCAAATATCAAGTCAATATATCAAAGGACGTAAAAAAAAAAGTCCAGACAACTTAAAATTTTAATGTGACGGACGGAACCTAAAACTATAGTCCCCTTCGGCTTTGGCCGGTAGGGGACTAATAAATTGACATTCTGTATTAGCGGTAGACCATTGAAATTTGAGGTTTTCTCAGAGTACTTTGGGGTATCCCCCCCCCGTTGCTACGACCATTAAAATTTTACCTTCAATTTTTCCAGATCTTCCTGTACATTAACGCTGAGGTCTGGATGATGTGCCACATAATAATCTATTAACTTTTGATATCTGAAAAATAAATCAATGAAATCAATTCCATGTCAATCACTAAATGATTAATTGATATAAATGGAATCTGACAACTTATAAATTACATGATTGATTGGTGCCAACTTTAGCAGTTTTTCAGCTATTTTGTGGTGTTTAAAAATTACAAGATCATTACAAAAGTACATGTACTATGGTACCTGCTTAAAAAAAAAGATTTTCTATTATTCATACTTATTATGTCAGGATTCTATGGTACATTGGTACTTAATTAAAAATATGGTGACAAAAATTGATTGAAATAGCATGTGAATACATGGAACCACAATTTTATTCAGTTATGTTGAGCTTGGTAAAAACGCATAAGACCTACATTGCATGATTGATCGTGTTTAATGCCAACTTTAGCAGTATTTCAGCTATATTGTGGCATCCTACATTGAATAAAACATAAAGATTTTTGTATTTCAAAAATAATATAATTCCCAGAAAAGTTACTGCCTGATATGATCAATCGTGCTTGTTTTGCAAAATTTTGAGAAACTCCCTGACGACTTCCAATTTACAAATTTTTGTGTGAATATCAAGTGTTATACAGCATAACAAAGCAAGAAGTCCATTCAAATGTATGTTTGGTTTCATCAAGGATGTATTTCACCACTTGCTATAATCTTGATCATCTTAATCATTGTAACAAATATAAATAGACAAAACTTGAGAAGATAACCAAACATTACCATTACCATGGTCTAGACGTAATCTTACTATGAGCTTGACTTTTGGTCATCTTTTCCCCATGCATCCTGAAATATCTTGCAACAGCAGAATACATATATATACATACATATTTCCAACAAAATTATGTTGCTAAAGACAAAACCAGAACAAGATTTGATATTTTTATCCACTAATGCACAGCTCAGTTGAGAAATATTAGGCAGTTATCTCCCTTTGTTATGGTTAATTAAAAAAATGTCCATTACTCTTGAACAAGGGAGACAACTGACTAAAGTTTCTCATGTCAATCATATTCCGGAATACTATAAATTGCTATTCCAAAAGATTATGTGAATAAATAAAAAGATACAACTGTATGCATCTGTTATGAATTTGTCTTTTAACAACCAATGATTTTCTTATAGCAAATTACATCAGTCAATGTTCATTATTAGACAGAAGACCGGTAATTGTACTGTTAAGTGTACTCACTTTTCTGAAAAGAGATTAAAGTCTCCTAGTAAATCACACATTCGTAATCCATTCCTTGTTGCCTGACAAGAAAAAATAAGTAGGAATTTATCTTATTCATATTTAAAATTTATCTTATTCATATTTGGAATTTGTCTTATTCATATTTGGAATTTGTCTTATTCATATTTGGAATTCATCTTATTCATATTTGAAATTTATATTATTCATATTTGGAATTTTCTTATTCATATTTAGAATTTATCTAATTCATATATATTGTTGTCATTTGTTGATAAGAATCAATAAATGTCATCTACAAGTAAAATTTGTGTCTGCAGTCTGGTAGAATAAGTAATATTGACAAGACCATGGGTACCTAACACCACTTTCAATAATATTTCTGTTACAAAGTCGTGCTCAATTTAATTAGGGGAGGAAACCAGAGTGCCCAGAAAAATATCACAGACCTGCCTGCCTTATGTTACTAACATAAACAAACTTGATCTAAATCATCGCATAAAATTGTATCAAGTACACCTTAGCACAGCTGAAAGAGCATAATTTTCAAGCTTAGTGGTGATAACTAAAAATAAGATCCAGGGTTTCCGTTTGGCGTCGGTCTTCGGCCATTGGCCGATAATTTGCGTATATGACAGGAAATAATTTGACATTGCTGTCAAAATGACCGTTTGTTCCAAAATAAGTGACCAAAAAGACCGATACATGCTACGTATGCATCGGACACGTTATTGAGTATTTTTGTTTATAAGCTGTCTCAATTGGCAAACCTTGGCCGAATCCGCTCTTCATTGTTAGGAAACGTGAATTGCAAGCTGTTTATTTGACAATTAATTTGATTTCGGATTCCCCTCCCCAATACCCAATCGGAGAATCCTTTAGGGCTTAGGCCAAAGAAAAATGATTATCGGTTTCCCCTAACCCGACTGGGTCAAATTTTTCCTGCCGGGTCGTTATATTTTATTACTGATAAATAAAATAAAATAAACACCGGCCGTGTGTCTTCTAACTCGGTGATATGGAGATTTTTGTTATCGTAAACAATAGCAGTCATTTTCAAAAATTCGCCATGCTTTTTCGATGTTTTTTCCACCTGTAAAGGTCATTGATCTAGATCGCCAAAGTGCTTACGATATTGGTAAAAGGACCAAGATCTAAAACGTGTATGTGACGTACAGTGTGTATAAAATGGCAACAGGCGGTGTGCCCAGTGGAACCATTCTGGCTGTTCATTTATCTTGAATTAAAAAATATAGAAATGGTTTCCACCAATATGACAGATAAACAAAACAAATCCATCAACATTTGGTGTCCTTATGTCCCACCGGATAAATATGATCTTATGGCAAATGTATGCGATCATATCAACAAGCTGACTGTTATTAATGTTTATTGTTAATAAACCATGCCAGTTGAATATATCTCAAACATAAAGTTTCATATATGTATAGGGTTATTCCAGAAATAATTGTATTGGGGGTTAAAAGGCATATTATTTAAAATTGTATGGGTGGTCAGTTTAAGAAATCTGGTCTATCACAATCGATGAAATAACCTATTCAAAATATTTTTGGAAAGAGATGGTGACCTCTGAAAACCTGTCTGACTGCGAATTACAAATATCATAATAAGTATGCATGTTTGAAACAAATGAATATTAAATTAAGCTCCAGCTGCATCTTAATGAATCAAACCACACCTTAATATATCATTAAATGACCTATAAGTTTTAGGCAAATTAGGACACAATTGACCTATTGAATAAGTGCCTTTCAGGACAAAAGGCCTGAGAAATTTATATGAGTTAGGACATTTGACCTTAGTATATTAAAATCCAGCTGAAACCCTGAGATCCCAGTCATAAAATTCCAGAATATGCCATACTGATGCTATTAGAAAACCACGCTGAACTGGAGTTCTTATTTCGCCAGCAAACTGCAGGAATTGCCTTGCACAAAGACACAATTAATTTTGGACAGGGTTGAACAAACCTCAATTAAATTTAGGTCTCAATTAAACCTTAAAGTGTTAATCAATTTCATGTACATTTTTAAGCATCTCTTAAGTCTTCATCGACATTTAATATTAATAAAGATTTGTGCAACCCAGTCCTCATTCCGATCCTGTCCATCTTTGGTTTTTCCCAACTTCATAAGAACATGCTCCTATTACATCAGACAAGTTTGTCTTTAAGATTTGTTTAATGTCTTTAAACAAGATTAAAATCTTCCAATAATTATATAACAATGTTGTAAGCGGCCATTAATCCGAGAAAATATTTTCAGAATCTGACCATAAATATATAATCATATAAATACCTTCGCATATTACCAGCAAATGTCAAATATCATTATCACACTGAATGTCAATGGGTCTACACAACAACACAATTAAAGGTTGATGATGTTTTGACGAACATTTTACAAAAACGATTTTAAACTATATGCCAAATTATATCACAAGTTCAAACATCACATCAATTTTTTTTATAAATATATATATATTATATGTCATTCCTTTTAATTATTATTAGTACCTGAAAATAACTTTTGTAACACAAAAAATTAACATAATATTTAAAACACATCATATTCCATTCCAAGCAAGGAAAATGAGCGGTCATGTATTTGTGTGTTAGGACTCTTTCTACGATTTTGATATTTGACTTTGGAATTTCTACGACAGTGTTGTTTTTTTGGTTTTTTAATTTATTCATACTCGTCAAACCTGCCTTAAAGGTTTATTGTGTTTCGACGCCACTTTCAGCAATATTTCAGCTATATCATGGAGTCCAGCTTAAGTGGTTGAAGAAGCCGGAGTACCCCAAGAGAACCACCGACCATGAGCAGGCAACTGGTAAACTTTATCACTTGTGGCTGCGAGTGGAGTGCACCCTTTTTGTAAATTTACAAAGCCGGGCACGAACCCACTACCTTAAAGAATATCTCTATATAACCAAGCACTGTCTATAAAGGACAGCCTCCTTTTTCCCCATTAATGTATGGTGCATATAATTTTAACCTGAATATAAAGGGCAACAACTCATTAAGGGCATATTTTCTGGTTCCCTTGACTGCCATTTATATACAGGATTGGCTGTACATTTTTTTTTGTATTTTGAAATTCCAGAAATGAATGGATAAAATTGCTTTGAAACAATTAAAGTAATACAAACATATATATTGCCCATGTAGTCGCCTCTATTAAAAGGTCACCTTTTTATGTCCTGTCATAGAAAATTTCATATGAATTGAACCTGTGTTAGAGGTCACCTGTCTCACAAGACCATTTTTTCTTTGACCCGAGGGTGACCTCTTAGTATGTAGGTTTAACAATGTGTGTGTATATATATTTGCTTCCCCCTTTTGTTTCTTTTTTCTTCAAACAACATCAGATTTTGCATACCTTACAGGCATATGTCGGACCAATTCCTTTCTTTGTCGTTCCAATACTGTAAATAAATAAAAAATAATTTTTTTTGTTAAAGTGTAAAAACATTTACATGTACAATCAGAATGGTGTGAAAATATTTGTGCACTCTACTTATACCTTAGAAAGTAGGCAACACATTTTCGAATTTACATGTCTGCAGAAAAAACAAGATGAACTGTGAGCTAATGTTCACATTTAATAACCCCGCTTTTCGGCAAACAGGAAGTAGGAATCTGACGAGTCAAAAAACGCTTCCCACAATATGGCATACCTATATGAAACTTGTGACCAAATATCAGATTTCTGCCATCAATAGTTGCTAAGAAAAATGCGACGAAAAATATTTTGGGACGGACGGACAGAGGTAAAACCGTGTATCCCCCTCCCCCTACGGGGAGCGGGGGGGTATAATCACTGGTCTAAATTTTGTACACCTAAATTTAATGAAAACTAATGGGTCATTATAATAGTATTATTAATTACGATATGCATTTCTGGTGTACTGTCTTGTGTGACACTCCTATCACCACACATCTAATAAAATTAAAAAACTTTTGCCCATATCCACGATATTTGTACAATTGTTTTATTACTGCATAATGAAGAATGTTTAATTTCATTGGGAAGCTATTTGACTGCTTAAATCTAACTCTTTTTTCATATGAAAAATGAAATACCTTTTGCTGCAAAAAGTAAATATTTCCCTCAATAATTAACCACATCATCTGTTAAAATTGTATGAATACTGTTTTTTACCTTGAATTTTTGTTTCTTTCTTCCTTCCTTTTTTTGAGAAAAAAAAAAGGGGGGGGGGGCATATAAATTCAAATCATATTTTTGATATTCCTGTCTTACATGTACATGCAGCTAAAAACTGTATCATCAGTTGTATTTTTATAATTTTACTTGGTCAAAGGTAGAAAATACATTATCTATTTCATTAGAATGGCAATTGACAATTGAGAAGAAGAACTTCAGTAACAGAGGAGTCTATATCTATTCATATTGTTGTTATAAATCTACATTTTTCAGATCATCCATGAGATCGTTCAATAAAACATCACACAAATATTTAGCTCTTCATAGTAATATAATGCTGTATTACAACATCTAGTGTTTGAAATAACCGGATGCCTGATTGTCCGTACCGTGCTAAATTTGACACGGGCAAGTAAGATTTTAAAGGCAACAGCCCGCTGGGCAAGTGAAAAATCCTAGATACACTCAATCAAACTACAGATTCCTGACCACAGTTTGAAACAAGAAAGAGCTGTCACTTAGTATTGTTCGCGAATTTTGAAAGATCAACGACAAAATTTTGATGATTTTCCAAACGGATGTTGATTTAGTATTTATAGTTTCTGATACGGATCGGTCTAAATTCCAGATTGCTTTTGGCTTTAAAAATGACATGTGGTAAAATCGGATATACCAACTTACAAAACTCAAAATACATAATTTTTTTCTTGTTAGGTTGTTCAATTGGATATAAGATCAAAATGTTTAATGATTAATATTATGTTATCATAATCATTTCAAGACCTATTTCCGCGATGTTTTTTAATTAGGACCAAGTTCCGCATGGGGCGAAAAAAGTCAATAATCAATCGTAGCCATCATGGCTGCTTGTTCAGCATCTTCATATCTCAAAAGCGTAAAGGGGAAATAAAATGTCAAAGAAAAAATGTTTGACATTTATACATTGAAGAGGTGACAATATGTCATATTTCATGAATAAAGTTAAATATTTTGCCTACCTACATGTACCTACCCAGTCAAAAAATGGTGGGCCAGAGAAGGGCAAACAAACATATTTTTAAGCTTGGTCTTGGATACAAATTTTTCATGAATAATCCAGATTTTTGAAACACAGCAACACACTACAATTATTGTGTAATAATTGGAGAAACCTTAAGAACTTTAACACAATACCCCAAAATTTTTTTTACAAACATTTTCAGTATTTTTCAATTATAAAAGTGGACTTTTGAAACTTTAATAAAGGTGTCAGGAAAAGCCTAGAATGCAGGATTTTCAATCATTTACCCCAGACCCCTGCCGTAGTTGGCACATCACAAGCGAGGTGCGTCAACCCGCTCCGCGGCTTACTGGACAAGTTCCTGTCATAATGGACAAGTCAATTTGTCTTCTTACTTGCTCTTTGGGCAACGGCCTTTAAAACTTAATTCAAACCCTAACATCATATACACAATTCTTCCATAAAGCTACCGCATTTGAAATCGCAACAAATTTCAGAATACGGAACAATTTCAGAAGTAAAATTTGCACTTTTTATTGATGGTATTTCATAAAATGATACCTGTGTTTTCAGGTAAAATAAAGGTCGTAAAAAGATATGAAAACACATGTAATTACATTTCAAAATTAGTATTTCTTTGATGTAATGAAACAAGAAATACAGGTATTAAACATGGCTATGGTTGACTTGATAGAAGATTATTAGCTTGTGAAACACTATAAAAAAATTTAAATTTATTATCAGCACTTATAAAACACATTTTTATGACTTTTTCAAGATTTTTAACTATCAATATAATCTATAAGGCTTTCCTAATGCAGTTTTTTCCTCAGGTAAACAGGTCAGGTATATATCAAATCTCAGTTGTGGGAATTGAATGATTGAATCACATTACAAATGAAATTAAATGAAATCAGTGATGAATATCATTATATCATGTCAAGTGGAGCTCTTAAAAACAGGAAAGAAAGAAATTACTAAAACACTACTGTATCTACAATCAAAATTTCAACAATTATTTTATTCATGAACCGGGTAGTCATGTAATATTAGAAAAACTTTGTAGATTCATCAAAATTATAGTCGCCATGACATAGCTGAAATATTGCTGAAAGTGGTGTTGAACACCAAAAAATCAATCAAAATTATAAATGTGAAAGTCAGTCTTCCATGTTAGTTAACTATTGTTCTCACATGTTTATTATTATTTATTCTAACATGACCTCCTTCTTTTGCTTTGTTAACAAACAAGCGAGTTATCCATTCGGTATAATCTCATTAACACATGCGCCGGTGAATGTGACCAACTTTTCCATTGGCAGCATAAATTGTAACCCGAATAATGCCGATAGAGGGCGCAGTATTATTCGAGTTACATAAATTGTGTGCGACATTTTCTGCAAACATAAATATAAATTACCGTCTTCCAATCACAGTATACTACCGTATTTGTACTCTTAGACATATCAGAATCGAAATAAATCATGGAAGCCAGAATGTGTTTGAGTTTTAACATGAATTGGTGGATATTAGTAAATATTATCCCTCGCTTCTGGTTCCTGATAAAATACTAATATCCGCCAATCCATGTTAAAACTCCCAACACATTCTGGCTTCCATGATTTATTTCTTAATTATGTATAGTGATGTATATGTACTCTCTGTAACTATGCTATTAGTTTGTGAGAGTAAAGTTTATTCCTTCACCAAGTCTATTAATGTAGTTTTGCATTGTTTTCTAGCATAGTATAAGACATTACAATCAAGTACACACAGAGGAACTACATAGTCCAGACTCCAGATCAAACCAGTAGTTATATATCTAGGGTGAAGAAGACCTTCATTTTGTCAACTTAAGTGGTCACCATTTTCGAAGTCTTGCTTGTGATTTATTCAGAACATTAAATATAGCTTGTTGTATATCACCATTATCACAAACTGACTGGAGTGTCAGTTTTGATTCGTGTGGCACTAAATACTGGTATTATACCATATGTCATTATGCCTACTAATACTATATAAAAATGTATGTATCATACAGCTTTCTAGTTATATATTACATGTAGTTGAATACATAAATAAGCGATTTTCATATGATACAATGTTCACAAGAAATTGTCAAAGCGACAGATTGGCAAGCTGAAAATAAGAGCAGAATATCATAAATATGGCACAAAACATTGTGTTAGACTTACACATGTTGACCTCGACCTGATTCTTGTATTCCGTCTACTTGCTGATGGATATCAAACACTGGAAAAAAATATATATGACAATAACTTACAGTGATTGACAACTACTTAATGTCAGATGTGAAGGAGAACATATTTATAAACAATGAAACCATGCTGTGAAAGGAGGTGCCTATGGACGAATGTATTTATTGCCACAATAAAAGGGAGAGGGGTGAGGTGATAAATAGGATTGAAAATTTTGTCTTGCAACAGCTTGGTTTTTTTAGGAGCTGCTGCAATTTACAGAAAAAACTGATGGGGGAAATCACTAATGGACAATCCAGAAATGTAGGCAACATTGGGCTCAAGACACAACAAACAAAACAAAAACCACAACACAGGACACTAAAAAGACTCAAATTTGTCTTTTACAAGTAAAGGGCATGGCATTTAACAATACATTGCAGTTCACTTATTTACATTCTGTCCTAAAAAGTAAAAAACAAGAAAAATCTGTTGGGTGTAGATTTTTTTTTTTTTTCCTTCTCCATTTCAGATAATTGAGTCACCTCTA
This sequence comes from Gigantidas platifrons, assembly GCA_002080005.1. Taxonomy (NCBI): domain Eukaryota; kingdom Metazoa; phylum Mollusca; class Bivalvia; order Mytilida; family Modiolidae; genus Gigantidas; species Gigantidas platifrons. The sequence goes on from MJUT01013491.1 coordinate 204,991, forward strand.
ATTCTTGTTCAAAGTCGAACTCAGATAAAAAGTTTTCCTTAACATTAGTTTCATTCACAATGGAAAAAGAAATGAAATTCATCATCAATATTGTTATATTTGCAAATATTACAAATTCTAAGATTTTGGGCCACCTTTTTTTTTAATAACTACCCAATTTGATTTCTAAATTATGGGCACATATTCTAAACTTTGTGATAAGTTTTCAGAATTAATCTTTGGGTGTGACAAAATGTTTCCTAGTTCACAACATTAAGTTTTATATGATTGTATCAGAACAATTTATTTTGCTGTCAAGCTTTCAATATTACTTTTAAAGAGTCTAACATCATTAAGTTCTGATTTTAAATCAAGTTTCAGCGATATATCTTTCATTGTTTTTCATGGAAAAAACTTTTCTTTTTATAGTACAATATTGTCACCTAAATGGAAAATTTCCCATTGTCTTATAATAGAAAACACGATTCTATTTACAGCAGTCTGAGAAAAAACCCAATGAAATATGGTATTGTGATTGCATGTTTGATTGACCAAAAACAATCTAATTTACACAGGTACCAATTATCTTATATTATGCTTTGAATAATTCAAAACAATTATTACAAATTAAAAATTACAAGGTTTTATGTCGATATTGCATGAAATAACAACATAATTATTATTATGAAGTTAATTTTCAGGTACTATTTGTTTCCCTTACCCAATTTTGATAAAGAATAAATCAAATTGGCTAGTATTAAATAGATAAATTCTTCTACTATTTTTTTTATATATATTAATAACCATATATTAACTTATGTGTCCTTTGTAAGGGTATTGAGATAAACAGACAATGAAACCTGTCTAAACCGAACCCTGATTAAACAAAATACTGTATAAATTGAACTTTCAATAAAGTACTCTTCTGTGTAGGAAATCTTTGTTAATTACAACTTGTATGATGAACCTGTCTATTCCAAACACAAAAGTTGGTCCCAAGGAGGTTTGATTTAGACAGGTTTCACTGTAATTTAGAAATTGTTTGTTTAACAATCTTTACCAATTTTAAGACTGCTTATCATGAACTACATGTTACTTTCATTAAACAAGCAATGTAGTTTTTGTTGAAATTTCTGAATATTCTGTTACCCAGTACTGGGTTGCACAAACCTCAATTAATTTAAAGTCTCAATTAAACCTTAAGAGTAAATTAATTTTGTGTACATTCCAAGTAAATTGAAGAGTCAGTTAAGTTTTAAGTGGTACTTAAATTTAATTGAGGTTTGTGCAACACAGTCCTGGTTTTTAGCTCACTTTTTAAAACAAAGTGATTGAGGCACAGTCCTTAAAATGTCAAGGAAAAGCCATAAAGTGCTACACTATTCCTGGCATGAAAATTAGCATATCTAATTCTACCAAAGTGCAATCTGAAATATCCTGGGAGGCCGTTTGCTGTCAAATTACACGGTTACCTTATAATGTTATACTAATATTTGTCATCCAAAATATCAAGATGGTCAAATGACAATAAAAAATTGTGAGAAACTCACAAGGGTTAGGGTGTTTAATGCCACTTTCAACAATATTTCAGTTTTATTGGTGGAGGAAACCAGAGTATCCAGAGAAAATCACAGACCTGCCGCAAGTCACTGACAAACTTTATCACATAATGTTGTATCGAGTGCACCTCACCATGAGCTGGATTCAAACTCATAACTTAAGAAGAAACTGATTGCACAAGTAGTTAGTTGCAAATCTTACCATCATACGAACATGAACATGACGGCCCCAAGAAACTTTAAAATGTCAACATAAATTGTTAAAAACATTTGTATCATCCTGTTATAGAAAATAAATCGGTATGTTCTGTCCATGCATTTAATCAGGGGGAAAATGCACGAATAAAATTTAAAATCAACTTTAATTATTTTTGTGTATTTATGCATACTAATTAATAATCCCAGATAAATCATTTTCTTATTATCAGTATCTGTTCAAGTTGGCAAGAAATCAAATGCATAAACATATGTACCATACCCTATCTGTGATCATTCAATTCTGAATTAACTGTTTATGCTTATTGTATTGAAAATGCAACAATAATAAATATGTACCTATATGAGCTCTGTCTGATATTATCAATCGTTTCTCCCAATTTTTCAATCCTCTCTCAGCATTTTTTTCTATTTCCTCAAACAGATTGGGTAAATGTACTACAACACCATTTCCTGTTAAAAATACAATTTTATTTTGATCAATGATGCATATTAATTATGTACATGTAATTATACTAACTAGATACCTGATATAAGTTATATAAAAAAAAAACTAATAAATATAAGTGGATTATTTCAATCATTATACTTCAAATAAGATGCGAGTTTGAATCCCGCTCATGGTGAGGTGCACTAGATACAAAATTATGTGATAAAGTTTGTCATTGACTTATGGCAGGTCAGTGGATTTCTCCCAATACTCCGGTTTCCCCTACCAATACTGAAATATTGTTGAAGGTTTAGTTACACACTATAACCCTATTGTTTCTAACCCCTCTATACAAAGTATATTTAAGTATATGTAGAAAGTGGAAAATAATACATGAAAAAATGGTTAAATACAACCATCCAAGCTGAAATAAACCATGTCGTAATTTTAAAACCATAGAATATATTGAATGTGTCATAATAATTATGCAATGTGATTCTTCCAACAAAGTTTAACAACTTTTATTGAGAGCTGGGCAATTTTGAAAGGAGTACAACTATTTCATTACAAATTACTAACAGTTGTAATGTTAATGATATGCAAATTGCATTTATTACTTTACCTGCCTTGTTTTCTATGGAATTGGTTGACTGATCAAATATATTTTTTGGTACATGTAGTTTTCACAGTATGGAAAAGAAAAACCACCACCTGCATTATGTAAATATAACTTCTAGTTCAATAGTTAGTGTATATATTATATAATATAAACCATACGTTTCTAATAGAGCACAAATAATGGGAAAACATTTACATCAAATAGAATCAGGATAAACATATATAGAATTTGAAAGCTAGTTAGATTTCCCCCTTAAAATAATCAACACTTCAGTAGCATGAATAGTATGATTATCAAAAGATTCAAGAGTGTTTTTTTGAAGGAAAATTAATATTTCATCAATTCTTTTCATTCCTTATTTTTGTTAAACAAAATGTCTTTAATCAAGAGTACATATAGAGCCTAGGTTAGACTCTGTAGGGAACATGGAGCTTCAAAATTATTTTTGTTTTAATATCGGGGAAGTTTGAACACCATTATTGTTATATTATCACAAAGCAGTTGTGGAGATTGTTATGTTTTATTTTCATATTTTAATCAAAATACCAAATATTGCTTTTCATTTTTTTTAAGAACATCATCAACCATTGACAACTTCAAACTAATACACTATGAAACAAATACATTGTCATTACATAATAAAATATTACCAATGACAGCTATACAGTCTGGATTGACTATTCCACTTGGTAAGAGATGGAAATCATACATCTTCCCTTCCACCACAACCGTATGTCCAGCATTGTTTCCTCCCTGAAATTATAATTAAACTCACTGGCAAGAGGGTAAATCATCCTTTTTTTCTCAGTCCCAGGGAATATCTAACTCACAAAACTGACAAGATCGACTCTTTTTCCCTAATTCATATGAATCAGGTGAGGGGTTCTGATCAACACAAAAAACAGTCTGTGAAATTAGCCGGTAGTCCGATGCCCGAGGCGTGTAAAAATTCAGACGGGCGTATGAAAATCCCTTACTGATAAGCCCGCCGGGCCTGTGGAAAAAACTAGAGGCTCAGGTGAGCCTGTATCGCTCACCTGATATAAATAAGTCCTCTTAAGAATGTCTGCATGCCGAATACATCTAAGTTACTATTCAAATCCCATAGGGTTCTATGTTAAAACTATGTCTGCTCATGGCAGCCATCTTGGATGAAGGTTGTGGTCATCGGACACAATTTTGAAAGTATATACTACCCAAGGAACATCCATGCCATGTTTGCTTTAAATTGGCTGACTGGTTTCAGAGAAGACTTTTAAACAATTTTCCCATTGGCTCCTATTTTAAAACTATGTCCGCTGACGGCGGCCATTTTGGACCGAGATTGGGGTCACTGAACACAATTTTGGAAGTTGACCACCTAAGGACCATTGATGACATGTTTGCTATATTGGTTTACTGGTTTCAGAGGAGAAGATTTTAAAACATTTTTTCCCATAGGGTCCTATGTTAAAACTATGTCTGCTGATGGTGGCCATCTTGGATGGAGGTCTGGGTCACTGGATATAATTTTGAAAGTTGACCACTCTAAGGACCATCCATGCCATGTTTGTTTTAAATTGACTTATTGGTTTCAGAGTTAGACTTTTAAACATTTTTTCCATAGGGTCCTATGTTAAAACTAAGTCGAGTCATGGGATGATGGCAGCCATCTTGAATCTCCGATCGGCAAACGTTTCACAAATTTAGTACATGACCACCCAATGATCATTCCTGCAAAGTCACAATTCAATTGGTTTTGTGGTTTATGACAAGAAGATTTTCAAGTTTTCAACCAATCAGAAGACGTTATTGGCCCTGGCGGCGGTTTCAGAGAAGAAGAGTTAAATGTGAAAAGCTAACAGACGGACGACGGACGCTTACCCATGACAAAATCTCACATGGCCTATGGCCAGGTGAGCTAATAAGTTACATGTTTTCAAAAATGCCCCAGTTACGAATTTTAGGGTGATATCGGTTGGTTGTCTTGCATATTTCAGATTATTCAAGACGTTCTAATAGTAGAAATATGTACAGTACGAACAGTGGTTTTTAGCACGAAATCACCTTGGTTGGTGTTTTTTCGCGATGAAATGGCGGTGATGTCATAAAATCTCTGTAAAATGTCGGTGAAATCACGGTGGAACTTTCACTGCGAAAATATACAAATTACAGGCTGTCCAGCACTTTTTGACAAAAATTAAGGGCGAATTTTAGGGATAAAATTACGAAATTTTAGGGCTAATTTAGGAATTTTATAACTAAATTAGGACAGTTTTAGACATTTAAATGGACTTGCCTTCGCAAATTTGACAATAAAGAAACTAAAAAAAAACATATACTTTTGACCCCCACTTTCTTGCCTGAATGAATTTTATTTGCAGAAGAAAAAAAACTCCAGAGACCTCTTAGTTTCAATAATGAAGTCCCCCCACCTATTTGGAATTTTCAGAAGTTTACCCCCCCCTTCTCACAATGTTCCTACACCGCTGAAATTAACTGTTATTGAATAAAATAAAATAGGTGGCTGGGGTGGGGTACTGGCAAGCACTCACTCATATATTTCTCCAAAAGAGGGAGGGGCATACTGTCATGACTGTTAAACTGGTCCACTCCCCTGGGTTTACTGCTTATTGCAATATTGGTTATATGCATTGCTAGGCAGTTGAGCCTCTATCTGGATTTGAAGTTGGGGGACAACAATATGCTTCCTCCCACACACACCCCAAAGGAAAAAGGGGGGGGGGGGGGAAACATTATTTTTTAACATATGTGAAAAAGTTTTTTTTTATTTTTTCGATTTATTTCCTTCAGGATTTAGAATTGCCCCCTCACTCAGAATTTCATTCCGTCTATGATGAAACAACTCTTGAGTGAACTGAAGATTTCTGATTTAAATGTTGATTTTTTTTATTGTATTTTAGATTTCCAAGAACAATTAAAACCATGAGAGATTTTTCTTCAAGCATAGATATTTCAATACCAAACTTCAAGCAAGAGTACATACAGATGTGTACAGTAAAACCTGTCTATAGTGGTCACCTGGGGGAGATTGACAAAATGACCGTTATATACAGGTGACCTTTATGTGAAGGGTTTTGATTTTTTGACAAAATATTGCACGTTAGTTGTAAATAAACATTTTTCATTACATCT
>MJUT01013491.1:245894-258678 GCA_002080005.1 Gigantidas platifrons
TATAACTACCAAAATTTATGAGGAAAAATAAGCAGTATTAGAAAATTTTCAAAAATGGTATCACCATATACCATATTTGAAGTCGACTAAATGCTACAACATGAAATTGTTAAAATTCTTAATTTTAGTAATCTTTTTCAACATCATCTGCCCTTTAACTACAAAAACACCTTTATCTACCATTCTCAATACTTGTAAAGTCATAAATAAGCATAATATTATATTTCAATACCCTTTGTGCATGTACATCTAGTGCATTGGGGAAATTTTCCAAAATATTGCATAATATTCACATTGAAGCCGTAACATGACACTTTGATGTATTTTGTAGTAATTTGGTGTGGAAAATGTCAAACTTGGTCTGTTGTGACTATCCAAAGCCAATTTGAGCATGGAACAATCAAAATTAAATTTCTTGATTTTTCCTAAAAGGTGTAATACCACTAAAGAATTCTCCATAGCCTTCTATGTTAAATAAAAAAAAATTGAGATTTCATACAGGATTCATCTTAAGTTTAATCTAAGTGACACTCATATCTCATGGAAGGGATAACTAATTGGAAGCTTAACTCCGAAAATCAACATACATTTAATGGCATTTAAGAAAAAACAGACAGTCCGAAGATGTCTACCGTCAAAAATCCTACTTTCACTTTTGATTTAACACAAATTCAGGTGGTTTCCTTCCAATGCCATCATTTTTTTATTTTAAACCACAAGGACATCAAATATGGGGTTAAAATTATCCTAATATCTGTAGGTTTCTGCTGACATTCAGTATTTTGCAGTATCTAATAGGGTTTATTTTTTATCCAACAATGTAGGAATCCAGTTTGTGCTTACATACTACTTTCCCATACGTTCTTTTCGACTGGTACCCATGTTTAGTGGTATTACACCTAGCTAGGCATGTACTGCCCGACCTTGTCCTCATTTCCATGGTCTACCGACTTTGTCAAATTTACATCAAGTTTCTCCATTACAATGCACCATATTTAGTCCTCACATTCATTGTTGATGGAGGGTACATGTGCATAATAAATATACATTAAAGATACCGGTAGGAAGGGGCAATCAAAATGAACAATCCAGAGAAACTGGCAACATGGAGTACACAACTAAGACATATCACTCACTTTTCACAGGTTATAAGCAATTGATCAATGTTTGTATTGCAGAAAAGTATTAAAAAAAAGTATAGGGGGAATGAAAAAAATTAAGGAAATGTAATGTACCCTCTTAGCCAAACTCCAGTTTAAAATTTGAACAGTTTATTTAATGATCAGATCTTGAGTGGAGAAATATCGTTATCCACTGCTAGCAGAATCTATATTTCTACGTGTATAATTTATTTTGTAATTTTTGAATATTTTAATAAGGCCACAAAATTGATTTTGAGTCGTATTGTTGTTATGGCTTCCATGCGATAACTCAAGTTGTATTTGACAGATCCTTTTGAATTTTGAACACAGTGATGCTTGGCACTGAATAAAGGTTCGTCACGATTTAGGGTATTGTATCATTCTACAAAGTCTTTTATTTATAGATTGTTAGGGATTTTCTATCTTTTATCAGTCTTTTATTTATAGATTGTTAGGGACTTTCCAGTGATTTTCGACAGTTAATTTTTATAGTAAAATGTATAGGTTGTATAATGAAGTAATTTGTAATTTGATATAAATTTTTAATATTGCACACTGTTTGAATGCAGTTGAAATGGTCACTGTGGCAGTCCATTTTCAATACTGTTTTGTGTTATTATCTGACAAATTATACATAGAGAACAATTGGTTTTGTTGTGTATTAGAAAGTTACAGCTATTAGTACATACATATTTTATGTTCGTTTGAATTATGTGAAATAGAACATAACACAATTTTTTTTACTACGGGTAAGTCTGAATATTATAAAATTTAAAAGAAGAGTTATAGTTACTGCAGCTTTCAATTGTGCAAAATGTTTAATAACAAAGTAATAGATATGTCGACACTTGTTTTGTGGAGCTAATGTCAGGGATTCTGTTCTTGAATGTCTTTAGTACTTAATCATTCTTAAGTTACGTTTTTTGTATTAAATTTATATATTCTTGTAAACTTGTAATATACAAATGTACAGTATGTATGTATGTTGCATATAAATTTGGTATTGATTTCAGTGAATTGTGTTGACAGACATTTAGAAAAATCAGCTGACAGTATTGCCCTTATATGGGAGAAAGATGAACCTGGTACAGAGGAATTCATTACATACAGGTTAGGAAATGTAACTCCAACTAGACAGCTGACAATAACTCATTTGACCCAACTTTCATGATTGTCATTACTTGGAGTCTGTCGTCATTGTTCACATCGTGGTCATCTGTAATTTTTGTATTTTAATGTGATTCTCTAAAACCACTGGGCCAATTGGAAACAAACATGGGTAGGAATATTCCTTGGATGGCTATCTATAAAGTTCATGTTTTTTTTTCAGATCGGAAATCTTGTAAAAAAAAAGTCAAAGAAAAGGTTTGTTTCTACAAAAAGCAAAAAAAAAAAAAAGGAACCAAATAGGGTGTTTCCATTTATATACATTATAGTAGGTATTAATAATTTAATGGGCTTCTGTTTTTGATGATGTTTTTTTAATTGAACTAGAACAATTTCATTCAGAAAACTGCATAATGCGTTATTGACAATTTGTGCTACTATTGTTAACATAAAAGGGGGAATTTTCAATTTTTTATCTTTCATCCAATTTGAATGTGTTTTTTTGTTCAACAATATTTTAGTTATATTGTGGCAGTCAGTTTTATTGGTGGAAGAAATTTGGAGTACCTGGAGAAAACCAGTGACCTGCTGCAAGTCACTGACAAAATTTATCACAGAATGTTGTATCAAGAACACTTCGCCATGAACAGGATTCAAACTCAACTTCTTATAAATTGTTTATTAAATGTAAGACTATGGTCTGTTTATAGTAAGCTATATTTGCACTGATCGCTTCAGATACTTGGCTTATTCAAAATAAAATAGAAGGTGCTTCCTACTGTGACAGCAAAATTCATCCATTTTAAAAGGGATTTCCTCAAAACTTTGCATACTTGCTAAGTACCAAATACATTTATTCGCAAATCATAATGGCAGTGTGGTTGAACCTTTGATTAAGGGAGTTATTGTCCTTTAATACATTTCTCTGACGTCACACTATTGTTCGAACAGTGGATTATTTTAAAGAATCTACGGTTCATTCTCTTGTTCTTGAATATATGAACTTTAACCTTTAACTATTTTAGGCTTAAAAATGTGTTTTACTTATTTTGGGACTTTCGTGTCTCAAACTACTGCTGGGCTTTTTAAAGTCTACTTCCATCTTACCACTCGGCTAAGTTGACCACATTAATAAATTCTATAATTAGTATATATAACTCTTGATAGTAAGCTTTGTTAAAAAATATCAACAATTTGCTTAAAAAAGCAAATGATCAATATATACAATACACGATACAAAATATTTGAGTTCTGACACAATTTATGTTCAGAACTGACGAGTATTTTCGCAATACAAGAACAACCAACGAACCGACTGCAACTTAACAAATCAAACAGACCACAGGTGAATATTTGGGACACTTGAAAGACCTTGAAATATCTAAATATAGACGATTCTATTCACTTGAAAGATCTTGAAATATCTAAATATAAACGAGAATCGAAAGCACGGATGCCGATAAAATTTTGTTGTTTATTTTTTGTTAATTGTGGCTTATTGTGCTTTCTGAACATTAAAAAGGTAAACATATAAAATGAAATCTGTTGTAGATAGAAATGTATTATGTGAGAGAATACACTCCAACTTGTAGATTCTTAAAAATAATCAACTCGACCCTAACGGGTCTCATTGATTATTTTTAAGAATCTACAGTTGGAGTGTATTCTCCACTACTTATTACTCCTTCTACATTTCAAATGGGAATTACAAGGAATATTTCTAAAAATATGACAGAGTGGGGGGGGGGGGGGGGGGAACATTTGTTTTTGTTTAAAAAAAAATAACATTTTATAATTGATATGTATTATCCTTTTTCAGACAGTTATCAGAAATGGTTAACAAGATGGCCAACGTTCTGAAAGCCCATGGTGTGTGTAAAGGTGACCCTGTTGCTATTTACCTTCCAACATCACCTATAGCAGTAGCTGCCATGTTAGCATGTGCTAGAATTGGTGCTATACACAGTGTAGTGTTTGCTGGATTTAGTGCTGATGCGTTAGCAGATAGAATAAATGACGGTGAGAAAAAAAGTCTTGATAAAGATTTTCAAAATGATCCCAGGCCATCCCAAAGGTGACTGAGAAAAGCTATCCCACATTATTTATCTATATCTGGTTTGAAAATAGATGATAACTGATAAGTAAAATGTGTGAGGGGGGGAAGGGGTATTTCCTTCAGTGAATCACCTACTGTTTTTAATGAATGTCTAATGTTTTTGATAACAAAATATTTTGAGCCTTGTCTTTTTTGTGTTATTGTAGCTCATCTCCTTTATGTATGTTCTATGCTTACAGGAAAGGCAGAAACTGTAATAACAGCTGACGAGGCAGTAAGAGGAGGTAAACTGATACCATTGAAGGCAGTTGTTGACAATGCAGTCAAGCTTAGTAATTGTGTTAAAAGAGTTTTTGTATACAAGAGGACAGGAAATGATGTGCCTATGACAAATATAGATTTTGATATAGAAAAGGTTTGTTTCTACAAAAAGCAAAAAAAATGAAATTTACTGACCAAGTTATGAAAGGACAATAATTAATAAGAAAAAATAAAGTGTAAATATATACATTTAAAATTGTTGAAATATTGTGGTTACTATCACTTTTCAGAAAGGAATAAGTATAAAGTCTTAAAAAACTTTGTTCTGTTGAGATGTATTGATGTGCCCTGTATTTCTATCGTCATTGTCGTCCGTCTGTAGACAAGAATGGTTTCTTTACAATAACTTATTGTCTAGGTGACAGATCTTTCTGGGTTTTGAACACAATAATCATTGTTAAATACATGTAGTAAATTTTCTTAATTTCCATTATATTTCTAGATTCCATCTTTTCCTCTGTAAACAATAATACAATGTATAGCAATGTTTATTCTTTTATTCAAAGGAGATGGAAACCCAGTCCAGTGTATGTCCTCCTGAAATAATGAATAGTGAAGACCTTCTGTTTATGTTATATACCTCAGGATCAACAGGAAAACCAAAGGGTATAGCTCACTCTACAGCAGGATACCTGTTGTATGCAGGAATAACACAGCAGGTATGCTTCATTTTTTGATCTCTTACGACAAGTTTCAAATTTGTAGTACATGTACATGTACATGTACTTTCAAATATGTAGATTATTGTTTTTTTTCCCAGCGAAAACGTTGAGGGATATAGTAATAGCGGCTGTCCGTCTGTCCGTCTGTCTGTCCATCCGTCACACTTTCTTGTTTACGCAATAACTTGAGTAAACATGGATAGATTTGAATAGTGTTTTGCATGTGGCTTGTAATTATCATTATCTTGGATGGGTTCTAACATGGAAATATTTGAAGTAAGGGTTTTGGGGGAAAATATTAGTTTTTGGTTGAAAAATCACCAATTTTGAGAATTGTGTCTTGTTTATGCGATAACTTGAGTAAACATGGATAGATTTTAAGGAGGAAATGATTCACCGTATGTACTGAAATCACGATTATTTAGGGGACGGTTTGGTTCACGATACATGGAGGCCGCTTACGATACAAGCGATATGATGCTCATTTTTTGACAAAAAAGTAGTGTTAAACTTCCGTTTTCTTCTTTGGATGATCATTTAATTAATATTTTGAGAAAAGTGAATCGATTAATTTACACTTTTAAAATTAATTAATCAAATATCAAATATTTATAATTTCCGCTAGTACGTAAGCGACCTCCTATAAAAAAAACCATGGGAGCGCCCATGTCGAGTGAAGGAATAGTTACAGTTTCCTATAAAACGTATCGTAATGCATATCAAATATCGCAATACGTATCGTTTGTGGAAAAAGTGTATCGTTACATCCCTAATAGATTTGAATAATTTTTTGCATGTGGCTTGTAAATATCATTATCGTGGATGGGTTCTTACATGGAAATATTTGAAGCAAGGGTTTCAGGGGAAAATCATAATTTTTGGTTGAAAATCACCAATTTTGAGAATTGTGTCTTGTTTACGCGATAACTTCAGTAAACATGGATAGATTTGAATAATTTTTTACATATGGCTTGTAATTATCATTATCTTGGATGGGTTCTAACATGGAAATATTTGAAGCAAGGGCTTTGGGGGAAAATCTTAGGTTTTGGTTGAAAAATCACCAATTTTGAGAATTGTGTCTTGTTTACGTGATAACTTTAGTAAACATGGATAGATATGAATAATTTTTTGCATGTGGCTTGTAATTATAATTATCTTGGATGGGTTCTTACATGGAAATATTTGAAGCAAGGGTTTTGGGGTGAAATCTTAGTTTTTGGTTGAAAAATCACCAATTTTGAGATTTGTGTCTTGTTTACACAATAACTTTAGTAAACATGGATAGATTTGAATAATTTTTTGCTTGTGGCTTGTAAGTATGTTATACATTAAGACTGCAAGGCTGCTTTCTATAAATATATATACAAGTGCGGGGGGATATGTCACACATTTATGCGCTAGGCGGTTCTTTTATTATTCATTGAGATAATTACTTAGTAGAGGGTATCACATCTAAAGTTACGAGTTTGATTGATGCTGGATTCTAGGTCCATTGAGTACAATTTTATGTGATAAAGTTTTGTCAGTGTGGAAAGAACTGATAGATGCTCTGCTTTTCTCCACCTACAACACATACTGCCAATGAACATTGTTTAAATGAGTGTTGTATATCAATAACCCAACCCATTAAAGTAATCTCCCCTTTTATAAGGTTATCCCTCCTGGAATGGAAAAATGGCCTTATAAGAGGGCTGGCCTCTTCTGAGAGCAACAATTTAGTAGTACATTTGTATTTGACTATCTCCATGCATTGAAATCTGGCCTGATAAGATGACTGGTCTTCGATGAGAGGAGGTGGGGAGGGGGCTACTGTATAAAGTATGTTATACTATTTGTCGCTTTGTTTCAACTTACTCAAATATTTCATATCATAATTTTAGGGATCATAATTATAATATAAATCTCCACTTGTCCATTCGTAACTTTTTTTTACACATAAATTTGATGTGGATATCTAAATTATTTAATAAAAAGGTATGAATACATATATTATAAAACATGTTTAATTATATTGCATTGTTGTTTTTGTTTCATTTTTGCCCAACCTGGAAAACATATTTTCAGGTTGTATTAAGCTTTGTATGTATTTCAGTATGTATTTGATTATAAGCCTGGAGAGGAGTTTTGTTCTATGAGGATTATAGGTTGTATTAAGCTTTGTCGCAACATTATGGAACAGCCTTCCGAACCATTTCAGGACTGAAAATAGTTTTTCACATTTTAAAAGTCTGATCCAGTCCTGGAGTGGTTTCGAAATGTCGCTGTTCTGCTTGCAGATAACACATTTGTTTTAGCTGTTTTTCATTTACTTTTGCTTTTTGTTGCTCTTGGACTGTTATTATTGCTGTATTTTTATGTTTGATTTCTGCATTAATCTTATTTTTTAAATTGCATTTTTTGCACATCATTCCAGAAATTGGGTAATCAATACAGGTTGATATTATTTTATTCTTCTCGAAATTTTTATTATCTTAAATTATATGCTATAGTTTTAAGAAATTTTAATTCAGATTTTTTGCCAAATTTTTACTGTTTGCACATCTTTCCAGTAATTGGGTAACCAATACAGGTTGATATTATTTTATTCTTTACGAAATTTTTATAATCTTAAATATATGCTATAGTTTTAAGGAATTTTAATTCATTCAAATTTTGTTGCCAAATTTTTGGAAGTTGTTGCCATGCAACATACTTCCTATGTTGTCACCCAATTCAATAGATAAATAGCAAAATCAAAGGTGGATTCAGAAAGGAAACAAGGTGTAAATTGACAATATAATCCATCTATCACATTAGCTGTTCATGCTTATCATCACTATTTTTATAGTTTGGAACAAATATTTGTACTAAATAATTAATTTCAATCTTTAGATAAATGGGGAAACGACATTTATTGGCTAAAAAGATCTCACTGCGCGTAAATATACGATTCTACTTTCATTTTATGGTTACGTAACCAAACATTGGTTTACCTTCCACCGGATCGACTGTCCGGTGTAAAATACTGGGTTTGTTGTATAAAAAAGCCCTGTTTGGTATCCAATTTGTCCATAATTTATTTTGATTAAAACTAAAGTGAAACGCCAGATCAAAACTCTTTTAATATTATTTATCGTTCCATAGTTTGATGAAGTTCAAGGACATTGACAAAAACGAAAATATCAATGAAATATAAGATTAAAAATCGCCGCGGACCGGACACGCAAAGATAAGATAAGATAAGAAAACTTTATTTTGATTCGGCATGTATATAACATAATAACATAAGCTCTACAGAGCTTTTTACCGAATATAAAAACAGAATACATCAATATTAAAACAAGAAAACAGCATACAGCATAAAAATATACACATCAATGATAAAACATGCGAAGCAAATAAAATCAAATACTGTATATACAATGTAGATGCCGGCCGGGGCCCAGGTGGCAATGCCTCGCTGGGTCGCCACCGGCATCTACATTCAGCATGACATAATAAAGCAGAAAATTAAGCATGTTTGGATAAAAAATTGACAAGCCCTAAAACAAAGCAATATATATCTAAAAGCTATATGCAAATAAAAAGAGCAAACCAGTAGCAGAATATTATCATCTACATGCAGAACAGCAACAATTAATAATATATATTTAAAAGCTATATGCAAATAAAAAGAGCAAACCAGTAGCAGAATATTATCATCTACATGCAGAACAGCAACATTTAGTACCATTCCAGAACTGCATTAAGCTCTTAAATTGAGAAAAACTGTTTTCAGTCCTGAAATGGTCTGGGAGGCTGTTCCACAATGTAGCAGCAGCAAATTTAAATGTTTTTTTTGCCATACCTTGATGTTCTGACCTGTGGAATGTCCAGGATATTGTTGTATCTAAAATAATATTTTGAATTTCGTAAATGCACAAGATTATGGAGACATGATGGTGACAGTTTATTCATAATCTTAAATGTTTCCAGGGCCATAGTTCTCATTCTACGAATCTGCAAGGAAGGCACCTTTGCTTTTTTCAATAAATTATCATATGAGCTATTGTAATCCTCATACACAAAACAAAGTGCTCTTTCTTGCACTTTTTCTATCTTTTTGGAATTTTTCTCGGTACAAAAATGCCAGGCCAAAGGGCAAAAGTTAAAATTACTAAGAATAAAAGTATGGAAAATTGTAAGTTTGTTTAATCTGTTCAAATAGGGGCCTAAACGTTTGAGAATGTTCAGCTGTTGGGATCCCTTCCTGCAGATTGTACTTATATGTGTGTCAAAATTTAATTGATAATCGATCTCAATGCCAAGTAATTTAACACTGTCTTCACATGTTAGTTCAAAATTTTGTATATTTATAGTTGGACGTTTTTCATAGGTTTTCTTCCCCACTGCCAAAACTTGAAATTTATCAGGATTAGCCTGCATTTTGTTAATTTTGAACCATTCAATGAGCTGATTTGAGTCAGACTCTAGAGTAGAAATAAGTAGATCAAAATCGGGACTGCCAAAGGAAAGGGTATTATCGTCTGCATAATTATACAGAGAACTGTCTTTAATGAATAAAAATATATCGTTTAAGAAGACATTGAATAAGAGGGGTCCAAGTATAGATCCTTGCGGAACCCCTTTATGGATGTCAGCCCAGTTGCTCAGAACACTATTGACCTTTATTTGTTGTTTTCTGTTTGATAAGTATGATTTTAGTAACGAGACCGAATGATCTGAAACTCCATAAGCTGACAATTTGTCTAGCAGTATGGCATGTGGTAGGCAATCAAAAGCCTTTGAAAGGTCCATCAGAACTGCTGCTATATAATAATTTTTGTCTAAGGCTTCACGCCAATCTTCTAGAAGTCTGAGCAACGTGGTCTGGCAACCATGTCCACGTCGGAATGCACACAAAAAAGGGTTAAATATTGAGTCGAAAAAATCAGATAATTGTGTTTCAAATACCTTTTCAAAAATTTTAGAAAAAACAGGAAGGACACTCACAGGTCTATAATTTGTTTTACTTAATGGGTCATTTTTCTTGTGTAATGGTGTTACCTGAGCTTTTTTAAGAGAATCAGGAAATACACCAGTGTCAATAGACAAGTTTATCAATGATGTTAACTGGTTGGATACTATTGGTTTACACTGTTTGATAACTTTGGCTGGAATGTTATCAAACCCAGAGGCTTTTTTTATATTTATTTTATCTATAATTTTTTCAATTTTATCAGATGTTATATGCTGGAATTCAAAATTTTTCTCCACATCCACATGATTTTTAATTTCCACTATACTAGGGTGAGTAGCAGGGTCATATACAATGTTTTCCCCAATTTTATCAGCAACTGTAGAGAAGAAAGTATTAAACTTTTCAGAAACTTCACATGTATCATTTAAAATTTTATTGTCTTCACACAGAATTATTTTCTGATCCCCAGAGTTACATTTTTTAGAGAAAAATGGTTTAACAGTTTTCCAGAAGTTGACATTTTTAGCCCCACCCGTACAGCGTTCAAGAAAATAAGTTTTCATAGAATTCTTTTTTAATTTTGTTACCAAATTTCGCTGCTTTCTAAATTTTTCCCAGGTTTTTGTGTTGCGATTTTTTGTATATTGGGAATAAAACATATGTTTTCTGTATATGGCTCCTCTTAATTCACTGTTCATACACGGAAGTGGATTTTTACGGGGTTGTCTATTTTTCACTGGAGCGTGTTTATCAAGTACACTTTTAAAGGCATTTTGATATTCATTATATACATTGTGTACTTCACTAGATGTTGATAAATTCTCAATATCTGGGAATGAAATGTTCTCAAGATCACAATTAAAGCTATCAGTATCAAAATTTTTATAACTTCTGTAAGTTATTATTTGTCTTTTCTGGACTGGGACGTCCCCTTTTATTGTGACTGCGATTATGTTATGACAGTCACTAATACCTGTAGGAAAATTTTGTATATTAAAACATTTATTTTTCTGATTTGTTAAAACCACATCCACCAATGATGGGATACAATTTTTCATAAAACATGTTGGTTTTAAAACTAATTGTGAAAAATCAAGGACATCACATAAATCTTTTAAAGTTTGACATTTTTTATCATTTAACATATCAAAATTTACGTCACCCATTACTATAATATTATCATAATTTATAATACATTGATCTATGTTCTTAATAAAAAGTGTGGAAAAATCATTATCAGACATTGATGGGGGCTTATAAATGCCCATAACAAGCCACTTGTTCTTGTTTATATGAACTTCCACGCTGATGTTTTCCAGTGTTTCAGACTCTTAAGTTTGTTTTCCTACTTACTGGGAAATCAGTATTTATGTAGGCAAGTATTCCGCCACCCTTTGAGTCTCTATTGCGTCTCAATAATTTGTAGCCCTCCGCCATGAATAGATTGTCATTAAAGTAGCGTCCAGCTTCGATTCCGCGACAAAGATTATCGGATATCAATTTGGCACCATATTTAAACATGTCTTTTGTGCNAAATACGATAGAGGACTTGATTTAGGTTTTTGGGAAATATTGAAACCTTTGAAATGGACAAATATTACAAGCTTTTTCCTGATTAAGACAAATGGTTGAAAAGATCCACTATTTTTTTTTATTTCTCTGTGAATTTAAATAAAATACTTTGCTTTATTTATGTTAAAAAAAATCTACAAAATGTTTACTTCAAAGCAGATTTTTTGTAACCTATTTAGGGAAGCCTTCTCTTAAGTCTTTGACTCATTCCTCATTGGGGAATTTGATTTTAATTTCTATTTATTTTCACTGAAGTTTAATTTTTTTTTGGAAAGAGATGTTGACCTCTGAAAACCTGTCTGGCTTTCAATTCCAAATATTATAAATAAGTATGCATTAAATGACTTTATAAGTTTTAGACAAATTAGGACACAATTGACTAATTGAATAAGTGCCTTTCAGGACGAAAGGCCTGATGAATTTATATGAGTTAGGTCATTTGACCATAGTATAATAAAATTCAGCTGAAACCCTGTTATAGCATCCAAGCAAGTGGAGGACCAAGTCAAGGAAATGAATGATCACAATTTAGCTATGGAGGAAATGCCAAGTAGTGAAGACACATGTCACAGAGTCAACCAGTATATGGGGCAGATTATGATACTGATAGTGATGACGATGATGAAGATTATGGGGATGAGGGAAGGGTTTATAGGGTTATGTGTAGGGAAGGATAATTGAAGAATAAAACATAACAAACTGCTTTAGTTGAATGTTTTATTAGTCAACAACTCAAAAAAAAATGTTATTGAAATATTTGGGCTACCAGTTTTCAATTTGGGCCAGTGATGACATTACTTTGCCTCCATCCGTCGTCAATCAACATTTTCATATTTGAATTTTCTCTCATAATTTTGAGCCAAATTGAACCAAACTCGACATATATGTTCCTGATGGTACCTTATGATGTATGTGTTATTGGTGCAACTCGTATATTCAACATGGCTGCCAGAAGCAGATAATGCGTTCTGATGACCATAAT
>MJUT01013491.1:275766-286596 GCA_002080005.1 Gigantidas platifrons
GGTTTATACTGTATAGCTCAGTTTATCATAGTCCTTCTACATCAGTACAATGAGGGTTTATACTGTATAACTCAGTTTATCATAGTCCTTCTACATCAGTACAATGAGGGTTTATACTGTATAGCTCAGTTTATCAGTAATGTGTTCATTGACAACCATGTCACTTGCATTTCTTAATAAATATTCATTTATAGATTCTAATAGCAGTGATGACTACTATATTGCTATGTCATTACTTTTTAGTCTAATTGACCTAAATGTTTGTATCATTAATAGTGAAAATCTCATGGTTGGTATAATGGTTAGCTTGCTCGTCCCTCGAGTATTGTAGGTCATGGGTTCGAGCCCTGGTCGGGTCAAACCAAATACCATACCATTTGGATTTGCTGCATCTGCAATTAGCGTGCAGCATTAAGGAGTAAAAGAAATAATATGTCAGAGTGGAGTGACATGTCTACCTGTGAACTATTGCTTCAGTGAGCCGGCTCTATAAAAATCCAACTAAGCGTTGGTTTAGTACAAAGCGGACATCATTGTCATCTCATCGAAATATAATTAGTTCTCACAAATGATACAGCTGAAAAAATTCTCACTTGACGTTAAACAATAATCACTCACTCACTCACCCATTAACAATTGAAATTTGTTTTGCAGTTTGCTCCAGGGTTGCCAAAGACTAGGTCAGGAAAGATCATGAGAAGAATTTTACGTAAAATAGCTGCGGATAAACCAGATGAGCTTGGTGATGTTTCTACATTGTTTGACCCGTCTATTGTTGAATCTATTGTTCAGAAACATAATGAAAAATTCATGCATAAATCTGAATTTAAATCATAATTCTATGTCACATGTCTTAACGAAATATTTTATAAATTTTTATATCTAACAAAAATAGTTTGTATTTCAATATATATATATTGCATGTAAGGTATTTAAGTAATAATTCATGGAAGCCATTGTTTGTTAGAGATTTTATCATGGGTAATTTCGTAAAAATTTATTCTGAGCGACAGCAAGAGATACAATGCAACGAAAATAACGTTGCTCAAAATGTCATACAAACTGTAGCTTGTATGAATTATTTCTTGATTCTAATAGGAAAAGTCTAACACATTTTTTGAGTAGATGGAAGTATGGGAAATGCATCTCGAAACAAAATCCACTAACATTTATGTTTACAGTTGTTTTTTTCTGTAGACAAATACTACGAGTTGCAATAAAGTAACTGACATTTTCCTATTTAATTTTGATTTTAGAAAAAGTAAAATGCTAAATAAATCGTAAAATAAATCAATAAACATGTGTAAATGTGTCACCAGCATTCCTTGAAAACAACGTCAAAGGAAAACGACAATTTACAAAAATCTATAGATGTTTAGGGCTGTTCCATTAAAATATATGAGGTACCAGGGGACGGCAGTTTGAAAAAAATATATTGGTGGTCAGCCTAGCTGAGAAATCAATTCTGTGGTATGTGGTTGTCCTGCATAAATTGCTTCTATGGGTTGTTGGGTCAGGAAAAGCCTTGGTGTTTTACTTTTTCTGCCAAACTAAGATATGAAGAAGATTTTTTTGAAAGAATCTCTAGAATACTTTATTTTCTTTGTAATGATTTGGCCCTCGAATCGTAATGTCGTCATCGTTTCCGGTCAACCGCATTTGGCTCAGTGTGTTAGTTATACACATAGAATTCGAGTTACCTCCCTTCGAAAACTATGGCGGATGTTGATGCTGCCACCCCTGTTGTCATGTGGAGCGTGGAATCAGTGGCACTGTGGGCCTCCAAACTAGGCCCTACATTTTCAGATGTGTTACTAGGTACTATTCCAGCTCTTGTTATACCCCCACTCGTAGAGAGGGGGCTATATTGCAATCACCTTGTCCGTTTGTCCGTCCGTCCATTCACACTTTCGTAACAGATATCTCAGCTTCTACTGGAAGAAATGATTTTATATGTGTAAATATGGCTTTGGCATGTTGACTTGTAGCGTGTCTCCCCTTTCCAGAATTACTGCACATCTACTTCCTGTTTACAGTGTGCCTTTGAATTTTTCATGTTTGCCGTAATGAAAACTTTCGTAACAGTTATCTCAGCTTCTACTGGAAGAAATGATTTTATATTTGATATATGGCTTTGGCATGGTGACTTTTACCGTGTCTCCCCTTTCCAGGTTTACCACACATCTACTTCCTGTTTACCGTGCGACTTACAAATGAACGAGTGGGGGTATTATTAGCACGACGTAGCGTGCAACATCTTGTTTATTTTGTTCACGGTGTCAGATTGTCAACACTACAACAGCCTTGTGTCTTGTATGGATTACTCTGAATTCCTTTATTCTTGCAGTTACCTAAAACATTTTCATAGTATAGATTTATTTGATTTTGAAGAATTCTTTTGATTCAGAAAAAAAATTCTATCAGTGGTTGTATTTTACTGAAAAATGCTTCTGAGGGTGGTCACCAGAATCAGTAAATTGCTTCTTTGGGTAGTTGTCCAAAAATTAAAGTGCCTTCCCCGGATACTTCATATGTTTTAATGGAACAGCCCTTATCTTTATTTAAGTATTTTATCTAGAAAAAAATGAATTTGTAAAGAAACCAAATTATAAACATATTAATGTTTGCATGCACTACTGTCTTGTATAAATACATGAAATTATATCCATAATTTTACCAACAATATGCATGTGTGAAGTAAAATATATCAGGAATATTATCACAGCATTATTTATATAGCCAATGAAGGTCCAACAATATGCATGTGTGAAGTAAAATTTATCAGGAATTTTATCAGGAATTTTATCACACCATTATTTATATAGCCAATGAAAGATGTCATTTTAGAGTTCTGAATATGTTTCAAGATGGCAACATTTTTTTTCTTGATGCAACAAAACTTTAAAGGTAGAAATATTAAGATATTACTTTATGTAAATAACTAAAACTTGGTCAGTATATATGATCATTAAGCTTGAAATTTTAAATTCCTCATATTTCAAGGTAATCACATCTAATTATTTGAATGTTGTTTTTGTTTTTGTTTAAAAAAATGGGGGGGGGGTTTCAAATTATAATGTCTTTGACATTAACATAGTGGGGTAAGATATATTAGGCTTCTATTTTCTAAAACCAGCATTAAGAGAGGACAAACCCTTATGTTATACCATTTCTATGCATTGTTGTAGTTAACTGTTAATTATTTTCCTCTCCCTTCACTATTTATATCAGGTACAAGACATGACAATCTGATATTTTTTTTCCATTGAAACTGGTTCTCATTATGACTAGGATACAGTTTATTATTTACGTACATGGCAAAACCCTTATTAGGTGCTGAAAATGTTTCATTATTTTGATGCAAGAATTTAATATGAATTCAAATCAAACATAGCTAATGGTTTGATATTTATTATATGATTATTTTTACATGAAGATGGTTGTTTGATATGAGTATGTTTGTACATTACTGAAAACACGGTTATAAATTAAAATATACTTAAAACAAACTAATATGATATAATTGGTCACATAGAACATTTTATTTTCGTCATAAAATATACAAATGTTTTTGTATGTTTTGTTTGAAACATAATAAATAAAAAATAGTCTGTGGCGAAGAATTAAAGTAGTATTCATAGTTTATATAATAATAGTGCCTTAAATAGTTCATATGCAGCATTTTCAAAAAATACAAATGTAAATTATTTAAAGAGAGTTTTCTAATGAACTGTGATTCTTAATTTAGACAACATTTTATGTCATGAATTGTGATTATTTCTTTGCTTTAATTATTTTTTACAATTTGTAATTGTCATTTACGTGTTTTTCAAGACTCATGATTTGGACCCACTGATCCTCCTTTTTGAGAAAAAAAATCTTTTTTAAGTGAAAATAAATAAGCATCAAACTTACCAACATTAATTAACATGGTACTTAGCATCAAACAGTCGATGTTTTTCATTTGTATTTGTAATGTCTTCCATAGATATGAAATACCTTTTTTTATATATTATAAAGCCATTTCTTAGTATTGCTCATTGAAAATAAATTTTGAATGTAATTTTTAGACCTCACATGGCACAAGATTTTTTGTTTTGAATGTAATTTTTAGACCTCACATGGCACAAGATTTTTTGTTTTGAATATAATTTTTAGACCTCACATGGCACAAGATGTTTGTTTGGTAAAACAAATTATTGTTAAAGTTTGCTGTTTTTTTAATGAATCCTGGGGAGACATATTGTTTTTGTTCATCCGTCTGTCACAATTATTACATTTTAAGAGTGAATTCCTTAAACATTTGCATGTCTATTTATGACCCTATACCATATTGAGAAGCACATATCATTACAGCATCTTAATCTGACCATTTTTTAAAGGAGTTATTATCCATTTTGGCATATAATATTTCATCTAAAAGTTTGTATGCACAACTCCTCTTTCATTTTATAAGGGAATTCATTAACACTTTACATGCTTGCTTACTACCAAATGGAGAATCTCATAGCTTTCTGGCAGCTTGATCAGACCATTTTTGAAGGAGTTATTGCCCTTTTTGATATGGAATATTACATCAAAAAGTTCGTACATTCAATTCATCCTACATTTTAAAAGGGAATTCCTTAAAACTTTGAACGGCATCTGTGGTGTAATTTGTTAGCGTGCTTGCCTCGAGTGCAGTTGATCATGGGTTCGAGTCAAACCAAAGACTATAGAATTGGTATGTGTTACTTCTCTGCTAAGCACACAGCATTAAGGAGTAAGAGCAAAGACTGGTTGGCTCGGAATCAGAAGAATGTGTCCGAGTGGAGCGACATGTCTATCCGCGGACTGTTGTTTCAGTGAGCTAGCACTTTATAAATCCAACTCAGCGTGTTGGTCTAGAACAAAGTGGATCTCATCATAATCTCATTGAAAATTACTTGTTCTTGCCATGATATATCTGAAAAATTGCTGAGGTGGCATTAAACAACAATCACTTACTCACCCCCTTAAAACTTTGCTTGCTTACTTATTAATATACATGTATGCAAAATCATGTCAATAAGACAGTTTGATTAGACCTTTTCTAAAGAAGTTATTGTCCATTTTAACTTTGCAACTCCTCCTTCATTTTAAAAGGTAATTCCTTATAACTTTGCATGCTTGCTTATTACCATATGGAGAATCTGCCTGTTATAATTATCGGTATCTCATGGCTGATCATTCACTGATTACTAAATAGAGATGAGTTACGTAATAAACCAGAAAATGTGTTCTCATGGGTCATTTCTTATAAAAACCGCCTGTTTTAGGTTTGTTCCGTAACTGATCTATATTCAGTAGTTACCATATCAATATGACTTCAGTTAAATTTTCCTATCATATCATTTGATTGAACATATGAAAGCTGTGATCTTACTTGTCGATATAGCATTCATCGTCAACAATGCTCGGGTAATTGCTACACATTCCTCTCCTTTAATCATTTTAATCTGCAAGGAAATCCTTTTCTTTTTAAAAACTGATTTGATTGGCAGTAAAACAGTTGGTCAGGACTAATTAAAGTGTTTAAGAATAACTCATGAATAATTTATGACTCGATTAATTGAACCACAGGAGATAAGTAGACTGAGTTACCAACGATGCTTTTGTACAAGAAACTTCTACATTATAAATATGTGTTTTAATGTGTCAGTTTGATATGCACATTTTTTTTAACTTCCTATAGATTACACATAGCTTTCATTGTAAATCATTGATATTTCTACATCTGGCCTATACATTCCATTATTTTTAATGAATTGGAACTGTCCATTTTCAACATTTTTTTTTCACAATTTATAGGACAATGAAAATTTTAAATTCGCACTTTCAGTACTTTTTAATGGTATCTTCAACCTATGCCAACATTGATTTGATTTTGGTGTTTTAATGCCACTTTCAACAATATTTCAGCTATATCATGGCGACAAGTTTTAGTGGTGGAGGAAGCCGGAGTACCCGGAGAGAACCACCGACCATGGGCAAGCAACTGGTAAACTTTATCACTTGCGGCTGCGAGTCGAGTGCACCCTTTATTGTAATTTACAAAGCCAGGCGTGAACCCACACCATATTGATGATAGGCTTGTATGAGTTGTTAGATCCAACGACCTAACTCATTGAGCCACCCGGGCCCCTGCCAACATTTTGAAATATTATATTCATAGGTTGAATAAAGTTCGCTACCCGTGACACCTCTGAGGCAAACATTCATTTGGAAAAGACAGTTATTAAAAATCTTCTTCTCTGAAACTACTCGGCCAATTTGAACCAGACTTACCAGTAATAGTCCTTGGGTGATCCATATTCTAAATTGTATTTTATTGGTCATTCAAGATGAAGTTCAGGCTCATGTGAGCCTCTTGTTTTATCTTTCAGAACTATTGTGCTATTTAATGGTGATTTGTACTTGATACAATGTATTTACAAATATTTCAATTTTCATGGTTGTGTTTTTTTTAATAATAAACATTCATTAATTTATTTGAATGTAAAATAACATTATTTATATTGAACAGGCAATTTAACATTTATAACAAGTGTGGATAAAAAGTACACCAACTTCTATATTTATGATATATTTTAACCTATATCATTATTAACATTGTGATTTTAAAAATCTGACTTGCAAATTTAACAATTTGAAGAAGTAAACATGAATGGTTTATATTTGTTGCAAATTCATTACCACACACATGACAAAGGTTTTGTTACATACATGTATATGAAAACGCCATGACTGAAATTTACTTATAAGATGTTGTGTCTTGATTTAAATCATGATTTATCATTTTATTAATCAATTTTCAATTATAATTACCATAATTTTCAAATTTTAGAAATTTACCGAAATAGATTTCTAAAATTTGAAAATGAATGTAATTCTCTATAATAACAGGAGTAAACCACTTTTAATTGTGGTTAAAACTTAACATATACAGAATGTATTTATATATAAATAATAAATATATATCATTATAATCAGACCCAAGGAAGTATATTTGTACAAATGAAATTTATGTAAAAATAATTGAAAAAATTTGTGCCATTGATAAGTAACTAATTACATTGTTTTGTAATCGTTAGTATTCGGTATACATGTAGTAGAAGTTATACAAAGATAATCATTTTTTTCTCTAGTCGTTATAGCATGCCAGTAGTAGATTTTAAATAATTATTAGTTCAGTTGGCTGTATAAACCTGTATGTGTATTAGGAAAAGAAAGTTTAAACAGTGATGGTAAACAATTCCACCAAAACAAACAATCTCATCTCAAATCATTGAACATGAAAAAGGACAAGAACATATGATGTTGGAAATCCAGGTCTTTGGAGACAGGCAAAAGAATGTTACTGGGTTAAACCAATAAATGGGATCTCAACCCTTCCCTCTTGGTAACCTGATCTCCAAACCCTGCACAGATTCACTTCCCCTAAAACAGACCACATACTATCACATAAACATGGACAGTACAATAGCAGGGTCAATGAACGCTTATTCTTTATTTTTACTAAGCAAATCTGAATTAAAAGAGAAAGTATATGAAGTTCTTTTTTAATATGTAGTAATTTTAACCCACAACACCTTAAGAAAGCGTGGGTTATAGTTATCAAGACTTAGTGTGTGTCAAACTCTGTCCATAGACAGACAGATGTATAACTTGGAGAACATTTTTACAGTATCTATACATTTTTATTCAGGCATCAATTGTAAAATTAAAGAGGTTTAAAAGTTGGTATTGTGCATGTGCACAGCAATAGTATCATATTACTGTGAAACCTGTCTAAACCGAATCCTCTTGGGACCAACTTTAGTGTTAGGAATAGACAGATGTTCAGTTTCCCACATTAGGACTTTATTCTATTTATACAGTATTCTGTTTGATTAAAGATTCAAGTTAAGACAGGTTTCACTGTAGTATTACCAGAACTTGCCAACATGTTAGACTGTTAATTAAGTTTTATTTTTGGGTATGTTTTAATGGCCAGTATTTAACCTTTCATAAACTTTCTGTTATTAAAACTATTTGTTACTGTGGTTATGTGTGGTAAATGAAGCTTTATTGAATTTGTTTTTTATGTAATAAATGACAATGAATTTTATAGCAAATGAAATTTAAGAACATTGTATGTTGATTTTTATGCAAAAATTTACTAAGAGTGTGTATAAATGGTTAAATGGTAATAAATGGTACATTATTCAGAATTTTATTTTGTTTTTAGTTTACCTGACTCTTTGGGTTGGGCCAGGTGGAGCTATTGTAATCACTTCGAATCGTTTATCTTTGTCTGTAAGCTTTTCACATTTTAATGTTCTCAGAAATGGATCAAATATAAATATTCTAAATGCCTCTCAAATTTGCAAAATTCTGAAATTTGTTACATAACACCATGATTTTTTGAAAGGGATTTACCTAAGGTATCCAGACACCTACCCATATATACACTACTGATTAATCAAATGAGTGTGTGCATATTGTTAAATACAAACTGAACAAAATCTCTGCTATATCATGACAAGAACACGCAAAGCTGGACTTTTTTGCTACTCACAGAAACAACAGCCTGTCACTCTATGTTTCTGAGATTTAAATGTCTAAAGGTGTATTCTTACTCACTAATGGAGAAACTACATAAACCATTTTAAAAGTTTAAAAAACATCTTCAAATTTAGATGAACAATAAATGCTCCACATACACAAAGCACCCTTTTTGTCACTTGTTTGTAAACAATTACCAGAGGCTCTCAAGAGCCTGTATCATTCACCTGGTTATAAAAAGAACCAATTGGTCCTATGTAAAAACTATGTCCTGCAGTGGTAGTCATCTTGGAATTCCAATCAACATAAAAAACACAAAGTTTGTAAGGACCTTCCAATGATTGATGCACAGTTTAAGTTCAATCAGTGCAATAGTTTCAGAGAAGAAAATATTTCTGTATTTTCCCATATGGTCCTGTTTTAATACTATGACCTGTGGTGGCAGCCATCTTGGATTTTCGATCGACATAAAAAACAGAAACTGTAGAGGACCTTCAAATGACCTTTTAAAATGAAAATATAGGATAAAAGTAAGGTATAATTAGCTAAAAATACATGGCCTCCACCTCCCATATAGCCATGCCTCACCTCCTTTTTACTGACAAATGAAAAAAAAAACCAGTATATTTCAGCTATATCGTGGCGGTCAGTTTTATTGGTGGAGGAAACCGGAGTACCCAGAGAAAACCACCGACCGGTTACAAGTCGCTGACAAACTTTATCACATAATATTGTATCGAGTACAACTCGCCGTCAGTGGGGTTTGTACTCACAACTTCAGTGGTGATATGCACTGATTACACAGGTAGTTTTAAATCCAACTACCATATGATCATGACCATGGCAACTTCTAAATGAACATTTGTCTTTTTCAAAGGATTGAACATTACAAGTACATGACATCTCCTTTAACACTGACAAATTTTGATACTATGTCTTCAAAATCATGACTTCTAATTCATATATAATATTTTTAGTGAAGAAAATGGTACCTATTCAACTTTACAAAGTTTGTTGAACAAATACTCTTCAGCAAGACTTTTTTTCAATGACTCTTTCAAAAAATACATTTAGTAATAAACTGGGCTTGTCCAACAAAAGCCCTGAGAATTAACTTGGTATTTTTTTATGTTATAGAGCATTAAACATTGTATTCATAACTGTATTATCCTAAACCAAGGAACCTATACTGAGTAGCAGACCACTATAAAAATGAACATATACCACAAAAAAGACTACCATACTGAAATAAATAGCCAATCATTTAAATTTAAATGCTAAGAAAATTCAACAATATAAAAGTCACATGAATGAATGCATCTGTTGCTATACAAGATCAGCTAAAAACAATAGAAGTATCAATATCAATATCTTGCATAAGCATCTATTTGTCATGTTTATATGAAATTTCCACTCAAAATAAAAGAATCAACTTTTTTTCTCATAGTTTTGCAAAAATATATGATTTTGGGATGAAATATAGGAAATTTTAGGCAAATATAGGAAATATAGCAAAATCTTGAAAATATAGGATCACTTGACACCCTGCAATTATTTATCTCTTACATCTTTGAAATCAATTAATTCTTTAAAGAATAAATTTGGCGATAGCCTCTGACTAAACGTTAAATGGTTGTTTCCTTAATATTATGAATGGTGATTAAATAAATTTATCATCACAAACAAATTGATTTGGCACCAATAAAATTTCTTTACAAACATAATAATATCAAAGGCTTAATATATAATATTTTATAGTGGAGTGAAATCACTGATTATACACAATTAAAAATGAGCATCTTAAACTTAAACTGCAATCCAAACCCGACTTAAAAAAAGAAAAAAAATTGATATTTGACGTAATTATTTAAGGAATATTTGAAATTGTTGAACAGGTTATACGATATAACCTGGGTTGGGTCAGTTTACACTTAATAAACTGCAAAGCAGTTTATGAAAAGCGTAAACTGACCCAAACCAGGTTATGCAAGTATAACCTGTTCAACATTTAAAATATTCCTTATAATTTAATTTTTACAACAAAATTTAATGATTTCTTGATTTTAATTGCGATTATTTCATGTGACTATTTGAATTTGTCGTACGCGGATGAACACATTGGTGACGTCACAATACCAACCCAGGTTATCGAATATAACCAATGTTGCTCCAGGCGGATCAGCCAATCGGATTCCAGTATTCACATCAAATTAAATTATTTTTATATATTCGATAAGTCTTGTGATGGAATGGACATGAATGTTT
>MJUT01013491.1:293858-310542 GCA_002080005.1 Gigantidas platifrons
AAAACACTGACAACATTTGATTTAACTTCAATTCAGAAATATTCAGACATCTCTAATATACACTGTAAATACCAAAGTATATTTTCCCATCTGTAGCTCAAAAGGTTTGTTTTAAGAAACCTTGTAATCAGCTATTGAGTTATTTGTATTTGAGTTCTAGAAAACAAATCTCTTGCTGTTGATACATGCTGCACTAGTAGTAGTATATATTTTGCTTTTAAAAAAGAATGCATTATTTTTTAAACTTTAATTCTTGTCATGAATATAGCTTAAATACTGCTAAATTGACATTAAATGACGATCAATCAATCTCAAGTATATTCTTTTTGCAATTCATACACTAAGACCATTGAATCATACCTGTTTGACAGTGGACTCTGTATCCAGCTGTGGCATACCTCCCGGTGGCACATTCATGTTTTCAATCTACAAAATAAAATTATTAAATATTGGGTAACTGGCACATTCATGTTTTCAATCTAGAAAATAAAATCATAAAATATCGGGTAACTATAATACATGTATCATAACATGAATTTCCTTAATGCCACAAACAGGGCAATTTTTTTTTCAATTATTGTTTCATGTGAACATTTTTTTCTGCTCCCTTAAAGTTAAATGGTCGCTCACTTGTGAGTCTGAATAATGACTGTCTAACCACAAACCCTATCCCGTATCAAAGATTTTAGTGATCATGTTGCTACATAAGCATTTTTTCAAATTAAAAAAAATAGTTTAAGTACATGTACATATAAAAGAGTTTTGGAATGGAGGTAGCCTCATAATAGTTCACTGTAAAACATAAGACATAATATTGTACCTGTCTAACAAAAGTTAGAAAACTATGCTCATTCACATTAAATTTTCATCTAAATAAGGTTATCAGTAGCCAAGAAAAGTTGTTTGTTGCTTGAAGGAAAAGGGAACTCTTCCCCCTCCCCCTAAAAGTTAAGTGGTCAAGCCTAATTATAAAAAAAAGCTTAAACAATGATGGTCACTCAACAATATCAACAAAATGAAGACAGCAGTGATTAGCTTGACAGTCATTATATGTCTTTATGTACCGCATGCCTTGTTGGCGAGGCAAACATTTAGAACATGTTTTCAACTTTCTCCTGTCACTATTAAGCCTCAAATATTGCTAAAATAGTTAAAAAAAATTAAATTTGGAAGTATATTAAGCATTCTGTTCATTAGTGTGCAATATTAAAGTACATCCATACATAGGAGTCGATGCTTTTAGATTTTTAAATTTATTTTTGCAAAAAATGCATTCTGAATTTATGAATGTCATTTGTGCAAGCAGTCCTCACAATGAGCACTGGTGCTCCGGTCAAAGACTAGTAAAACTTTGTTCTGACCAGTAATTTCAAGAATTTGATTCAGACCAGTAAATTAAAATTTTCATTTTGAGGACTGTGCAACAGTAAAATAACACAATATTGAACACAAATTACACTCAGTTTTGCACCATTACAATTTTTTTTCAAATAAAACATGAATAACTTTCGAATGAGAATTAATTTAGCTGATTAATGATATTCACAATTAATTATATATTGGTATTTGGGTGTTGTTTATCTTGTCAGAAAGGGAAATACTTTTTTTTTTCGAACACAAGGTTAAACCCATCATTTTCATTTGGTTTAGTATATACATATTAGCTGTAAATGTCTCAGTCAGTCAGTGAGAAAGATTGTGAGTTTTACCACCAGCTTAACTTTTAGACTTTTAAATCTCAGAAACATATAGTGTCCAAGAGTTAGGTGACAGGCTGTTGTTTCTGTGAGTAGCAAAAAATGTCCAGCATTGCATGTTTGTCATGATATAGCAGAGATTTTGTTCACTTTGTATTTAACAATATTCACACACTCATTTGATGTTATCAGTAGCATACATGTGATAAAGTTGCTATGCTACAACTGGAGATTTGCAAATTTTTGGCTGGAGATTGGGTCTCATAACTGGAGATTTTTTATCGACGTATTTGATGCGCGTTTTTATTGTTTATTGATGTTTTCCTTTTGTTTGTTTCAGTATTGAACCAACTGCATCCCATTTCAATATGCATTTGTTTACATTTCTGTCTGAAGTAGTCTTTCATATGATGAATGAAGATAAAAACTGTATTTATAATTTATTCATAATCATTCATAAAGTTATAATAAAACAATAATAATGAAGACACAATAAAGTCATAGAGCACTAAAATTAAAATTGAACATATACTAGTATAAATGTCATTAAGCATGAGTCTACTTGGCACTGACACACTGGTTAAAGTATGAGGTACAAGCCTTCTTTGCTGTCTTCACCACATCTGTATCAGGTTTGCTGGTGCGTTGGGCGATAGCATGCGTTTCGGCATTTTTGTGGTTTATCAATTCCATCCTGGAACTTAGTCCTTAAATAATACTTTGATCGGCTTTGGTCCCAAACAAGCCATAACAACTCAATCCGAGATGAAATCATTATACGTTTGATCGAAATAAAAAGTTTTCCTCGGCATCAAACGTTGTCCGACTAGTGTTTGCACAACGGTCTATAACTATTTTTAATTGCCGCTATCACACTTCTAATCATCTAAGCACAAACACACTTCCTTATCCCCAATTAACTGTCAATCAGTGGATAATTGTTGTATAATCATCAACACCTTAATTAATCACCATGACCCAATCTACCTGTAAAGGTGTCAAACAATCTGGCTTTACAGATTAACAACCGGATATCATTAAATATGACATTCACCTTTACCATTCGTACCTCTCAGCGTTTTTCTTCAGCACGGGAGTTACAATTGGGGAATTTCCAGAAATATTGATCGCAAAATGTAGGTTAAAATTGTTTTGTACTTGGATTTTTTTTCATGGGCGGAAGATTTTGAAAGTTGACGGGAGGGACGGAAGGGACCCTCAAAATCGGGAGAATAAGGCTCCCGCCGGAAGGTTCACATGTATGCAGTAGTGTATATATGGGTTGCTGACTGGAAACCTTCACACTTGAGGTAGATAGCAAGCGATAAGGTAGAAAATTGGCGACAAATAAAAATATAGAACGAGTTATAATGATGAATCTGTCTGTATCTGTATTTATACGTTGTAGAGTCCCTGCTGGGCTATGAAACGAAAGGGGAAAGAGTGCAATTAGTCGCATATGGGGCTGCTACATGCAGCTAGTAGCCCTTTGAACTCCTCTGTGGTTTTTGCTGTTACGAGACAGTTTTCTAGGTTGTTCCAGTCAATGGCTGTTCTTATGAATAAGGAGTTTTTATATTGTTCAGTGTTGGTATGTTCGACTACTACAGTGCGTGTGTTGTTTCTGACTTGTGAGTTTATAATGTTCGTGGTTACACAGTCCTGGAATGTTCTAGCTCTGATGTGTCGCTTAGATTTTTGGTGTCTTATATATTCATGAGGAGGAATCGCTGGTATCTGCCCCTCAACCACTTTGTAAAAGAATATCAGTCACTGGTGTTGTCTCCTGGTTAGTAATAGTGGTAGATCTAAGTCTCCTAGCATTTTAGTCATGCTTCCTTCTTCTCATGACTTGTAATCTTTGTTAGTAATGAAACGGGCACCCCTCCGTTGTAGGTTCTCCAATTTGTTAATACACAACGTATCATTTTTGTTATATGGGTCCCAGATGATAGCTCCGTATTCCATCATTGACCAGACCAGTGCGATGTAGGGTGTTTTTCTACATTCTCTCGGAGAGTGTTGTAAATTCCTTCTTAGGAAGCCAAAGGTGGAACTGGCTTTTTAGTAACGTTTAGCAATTGAAACATCCCTATGGCTATGGGATTTTTCAGTGGGTTACCCATTGTCATTGATACAATGTAGATAAAAATAAATTCAGTGTGACAAATATCTATTTTTACTATACCCCCGTGTCGATTTTAACTAGGTCCCGATTTCACCGGTTGTAAACTTCAAATTCAATATTTTGTCTTTCAACTTCAAAATTTGAAAGCATTATGGAATAGAAAAGGATAAAATTATGTCCTTTGTAACATACTAACGAAAATTTTTAACCACTTATTTGATTTTGAAAATTATCAGGGAATGGGATGTAAATGTCAAACCAATATTTGTTTACATTTTTTAGCACGTGTGTGTGGTGTTGTTTCAAGATTTAACATGTTCCGCCGCAAATGGGAATAATGTATAAAAAAGTAAAAGCAATTTTGATTGGTTCAAAATATATGTTGTAAAAAATCTTTTTCGCAAAGATTTGTTGTTTTACTATATTAAACATTTTAAGATGAATTAATTATTTCAATACTTAGAAATTGATAAAAAGTAAAATTTAAAAAGTCACTATAAAAGAGTGTCCAAATTTATGACTTAGTGATGAACCAATCAGCTATGATCTTTCAAAAACATCATGGAGATAATTTGTTGTTAAAAAATGGCAGCGCGATTTTGGAAAAATAACCTTTTCAAAGATGACAACTGAGTAATCAAGAGAACAAAAATGCATCATAAATGATACGTACAAAAAACACATAGGTAGCTTGATTTTTCATTAGCTTTATTTGAATAGGCCAAATTGCCCAGTAAATCATTAGCATTTGTGATATGAAGAAAATTAGGAGGTGAAGCCACATCATACACTTGTTTCTATCCATGGGAAGATCGACTATCAATGCATTTGCTTATGTGTATTGATAGTCGATCTTCACATGGATAGAAACAAGTTCCTGTGGGTGAAGCAAAGCAAAAAATCCTTTGTGGACTCTACAAGCAACATATTTTACATAGTCGTAGACTTCACAAATTAATTATTTATGATAAAAGGTAACAAGACAGTTTGGCACCAAGACATTTCGGCACCCGTTGACAAAGACAGTTCGGCACCAAGACAGTTCGGTACCAGGACAAATCGGCACCGCATTTTCTTTCAAACATACATGATTTAATAGCTTTTTTAAAAATAAAATCAAAGAAAGTTAAAAAAAAAACCCCCATTATTAACTCTCTTAATTAAGATCAAAAGCATTTCGAAAATTGAAATATGAAGTGTTTATGCATGCACTCCTATGACTTACTTTTTTATAAATGTCATACCTGGCGTAAATTCCATAAACAACAGACTCAGTGCAGTAATTTAAATGGGGGATTTTCCACAAGTTTTCCGTAGGGTTCACATTGGAGTGAAAAAGGGGTGCATATAAATACCGAAATTACCAAATAAGTTGCAGAAATTACCACTCGTATGGTAGAAAATGATGGTTTTTATCAGAAAAAATGATTTTTTTTCATAATGTTTACTCTAAATGTCGTTATTTTCAGGTAAAAGGCATCGATCTCGTGTATTTATGTAAATATATCGTCATTTATGTGCATGCGTAGGCTTGGGTGTCGAGGTATTTGTTGATTTCTATTCACTGTTAATTATGTTTGATCACTGATTATTGCCAATTAGGATTAATTCGATAAATTATTTATTTCTCATAAATCGTTTACACAACATCAAGAACATGTTATACATATTCATAATTTAAACGCATGTGCGTAAATGACGGTGTATTTACAGAAATACACGAGATGGATGCCTTTTACCTGAAAATAACGACATTTATTAAAGTAAAACATTATGAAAAAAATCATTTTTTCTGATAAATACCATAATTTTCTACCAAATGAGTGGTAATTTTGGTAACATTATTGGTAATTTCGACAACTTTTTTGGTAATTTCGGCAAATAGTGGTAATTTCGGTATTTATATGCACCGGTGAAAAAGGGGTATATAATCCTTAAACACAATTATTAAATGATAAAATACAGAAAAAAGGATCTTTTCCGAAAATTTGGAATTGGTTCAAGTTTTGTATGTCAAATCAAAGAAAAAAACACTAGTGCCGATTTGTCTTTTTGAGGTGCCGATTTGCCTAATTGAGGTGCCGAATTGTCCGGATGCCGATTTGTCTTGATGCCGNCTTGGGTCATCAAATTCGTTTCAAAAATAATCCCTGATAAAATAGATTACCGACACAGTCCGCTTGGCACGCGTGTACACGAAGCGATCAATAATCTGACATGTTTTAAAGGTGAATAGGCGACGCTAACCGTTGTACAAATAAATATTATTTGTGTATTAAAAAAGGATGTATGAATGGAAAGTTAAAAAGTGTCAAAACATTATTTTCATTTATGGTTTTAATTTCCGTTTTTTTTATTTTGACACATTAAGACAAATATTGTAAGTTCGAAATTCTCTGGAAAAAAATCACTTCGAATTTCGACACATCGAAGTAAAATTACATTGTTTTCCTTTTCTAGTGACCTCTAAAACATACTCGAGTTATCCGAGATTTCGAATCATCCGAGTTCGAGTCATCAGAGGTAAAAATGCATAGGACTAACGGGAAATTTGCCGGGACTAGAAAATTACCTTGACACATCCGGGATTTCGAGTCAACCGAGTTCGACACATCGAGGTTCGATTGTATGATAAAAGGTAACAAGACAGTTTGGCACCAAGACATTTCGGCACCCGTTGAAAAAGACAGTTCGGCACCAAGACAGTTCGGTACCAGGACAAATCGGCACCGCATTTTCTTTCAAACATACGTGATTTAATAGCTTTTTTAAAAATAAAATCAAAGAAAATTGAAATATGAAGTGTTTATGCATGCACTCCTATGACTTACTTTTTTTTATAAATGTCATACCTGGCATAAATTCCATAAACAACAGACTCAGTGCAGTAATTTAAACGGGGGATTTTCCACAAGTTTTCCGTAGGAGTGATTGGAGTGAAAAAGGGGTGCATATAAATACCGAAATTACCACTATTTGCCGAAATTACCAAATAAGTTGCCGAAATTACCAATAATGTTACCGAAATTACCACTCATATGGTAGAAAATGATGGTTTTTATCAGAAAAAATGATTTTTTTTCATAATGTTTACTCTAAATGTCGTTATTTTCAGGTAAAAGGCATCGATCTCGTGTATTTATGTAAATATATCGTCATTTATGCGCATGCTTGGGTGTCGAGGTATTTGTTGATTTCTATTCACTGTTAATTATGTTTGATCACTGATTATTGCCAATTAGGATTAATTCGATAAATTATTTATTTCTCATAAATCATTTACACAACATCGAGAACATGTTATACATATTCATAATTTAAACGCATGTGCGTAAATGACGGTGTATTTACAGAAATACACGAGATGGATGCCTTTTACCTGAAAATAACGACATTTAAAGTAAAACATTATGAAAAAAATCATTTTTTCTGATATATACCATCATTTTCTACCAAATGAGTGGTAATTTCGGTAACATTATTGGTAATTTCGGCAACTTTTTTGGTAATTTCGGCAAATAGTGGTAATTTCGGTATTTATATGCACCGGTGAAAAAGGGGTATATAATCCTTAAAAACAATTGTTAAATGATAAAATACAGAAAAAAGGATCTTTTCCGAAAATTTGGAATTGGTTCAAGTTTTGTAGTCAAATCAAAGAAAAAAACACTAGTGCCGATTTGTCTTTTTGAGGTGCCGATTTGCCTAATTGAGGTGCCGAATTGTCCGGATGCCGATTTGTCTTGGTGCCGAAATGTCTCGCATTGGTGCCGAAGTGTCCTGGTGCCAATTTGTCCCGATGCCGAAGTGTCTAGAATTCATGATAAAATACATCTGGAACAAAAAGTGATTGGGATTAAATTTTTTTTCAATGGGACTATGGCCCCCTTTCCTTCCTGGTCAATGGGGCATTTTTTATATGAATGGGCCATAAATGTCTTAAATGACAGAACTATGCACCAAAATCCAGTGTGAAAAATAATGTAGAATAAAAACGTTTAACAAACTTTAATACATGTAATAAAGTATTTGCAACAATTGTCATTTTGTTTTCCTTTTCTTCTATTTTTTAGTGTGTGGTATTTGTCCATAGCTTCATCAAAATTAACTTTGCCCCACAATTTTACTCTCAGTAGTTTTGCTTTATAAAATTAATTTTCAATTGTCCTGGCCCTGATTTAAGAATTTTCTTTGGGGGCATTTTCACTTTCAGTTTAAAAAATCCTGCTAAAAATTACACTGTTTTAATCTTTTTGATGCTTGTAAATACTTGAGCCACAAACGTATATTTTAAAACACCGCTGTGACTGAGAATAATTAAAGGTTTTAATACTAGTTACCCTCCCCACTCTTTTTCGACCCTCAAATGAAAATCGACTTTGCCATCAACACGGATTTTTTACGTTCGTTCTCAGAGTTAAACTAAAGGAAAACACATGTCCGTGCAGTCTTGACAGAACGTTTCGGCTGTATATACATCTGACTTCATCAGAAAACGAATGTGCGCATGTGACGCAGAGTTTTTATGTGGAAATGCACCATTTCGTCGGGTATTGCGACTATGGCACGGGGTGCGTGGTAATCCCAATCACTGAACAAAGTCTCGACAAACTTGCAATATGGGAAGGAAAATGGAAAATGGCTTTTCATCCAGACAAATGTAACGCCCCTTGGCTTTTGTCACTCAAAAATCTGATTAAATTTAACTACACCTTCCATGGTCATCCACTCGAGACATAAGAAGAAGCCAAATATCTTGGTCTAACAATCAGACAAAATTTAAAATGGAAATGCCATGTAAATAACATCTGCACAAAGGCCAATAAAAAGCTTGACTTTCTACATCGAAATCTCAAACATCAAGTAGACCTCCCTAAAGGAACAAGCCTATAAATCTCTACATGGGACACCTACAATTAAAGTGAAATCGATCAACTCGAAATGGTCCAACACATAGCTGCAAGGTTGGTCACCAACAGACAGCGAAACACATATCTAGTGACATGTTACAATACATGACCTGGTGCAGTCATGAAGACAGACGTAAAGATGCTTGACTTGTCATGATGTATAAAATAGCAACCGAAAATGTAGTTAGTAAAAAACAAGATTGATTTATATCACCATTGAGACATTTACTTGACATGCACTCATCGTCTTTCATTATTCTTCCTCGTGAAACTCAACAAAGATAAGAATCGTTTTTTCCTCATACGATTTCTGACCGGAACTTGCTGTCACAGCCCATAACCTTGGGTGTTTCAGTTGAAACATTTATACTGCTGTCTCCTCTATCAAATACTAATTTATGAAACGTGTAAATAGTTTTAACCTTTTCAATTGTCATGTGCAACCTCTGACATAATCTTCAACTTGAAGGTGGTCAGTATTTGGTAGAATTACGATGAATCTCTGCAAAAAAATGTTTTCATCATTTTCATTTTTTCCATGAGATACTTCCCTAACGCTGTTAGACCGTTAAACACCTGGAAATTATGGGATTTTTCATTCAACAGTGTTAGATATTACATGTATGATTTTAACCAACATTCATTTTGGTGTGCCTGCAATTATTTATGGATTCTGATTACCCATTTGGTATATTCAAACTCTTCTTGTACTTAAAAAGTTAACCACATGATCCATATTGATATCAAGAAAGAGACTATTACAAAGAATGTCACAATATTAATCATGTGATAAACTGATTATGCATATTTTGATGAAAAAAATCACATTAAAATCTTCTGCTCAGAAACTTGAGCTGAAATAATCTTTGGTGGGCCCACTTTCTAAATTATGTGTTACACTCCCATTTTTTTCTATAAAATTTAGAAGTCAAATTGAAAACCAGGTGAGCCATTACAGTCTCCTGAGTTCCTCTAATTTACTCCATTTTGTTTGGCTGTAAATATAATTATAATTTTGTCATACTTCAGACAGCATATAAAACTGAATTGTTCACATTTAAAGTCATTCTTAAAAAATACTTGTCTTGCTGTCATCCATGTGTACCATTCAAGTATTGACTTGTTTTGTTGTAATCCACCATTTAATTTTTGAAGTAGATAGGGAGAATAGGCAAATGATATATTTTTCTTTGACATATCTCCAGAAAAACTACTTTGATGTAATAATAAATGATGAAATAAAATAGTCTTTTAAATATGTGATAAAAAGTTTTTGTTGACAGGCAATTTTGGTGGGTCATTCAGATACATGTAACAGCATGCTGAATAGATTTTATTGATGGCCTCAGGTTCAAGAGTAATAAATCTATTAAAAAAAATGGTTGTCTTAATTAATTAATGTAATTTATGTAATAAGTATTTCTTTGCAGAGTTACTGGTATATGAATGTGAAGAATGTCAGACTCCAGCCTCCTAGAGCTGTTGTCAGTGACAGATAAAGCAGTCAAAGCTTTAAATAAGTCACATTCATCACGATCAAGCCAGTCTTCTGTGGCATCTGTCAAATCGGATGGAAGTCATACCAAAGACAGCGGGATAAAGACTCAGACCGAACAAGTTGATGGAAACACAAGTGATATTTCTGCCGTCAGTACAACAGCTAGTGATGTTCTCATTAAGTCAACTGTTCTTGAAAATGAAGACAAACAACATCACTCTTCTAGCAGTGGAGGTGGAGCTAATGGGAGTAATGAGTCAAAGTGCTCTAGAACTTCTATAGGTGTTGATAATTTTAACAGCTCTGGACCACAAAAAATTAAAATTTCTACCAAAAAGTTACGAGAGATTAGGTCACCATTGGAAGGTGATTTTATAAGTCCTAGATCAGATACTTCATCACCACCAGTTATTACACAAACAAATAGTCAAGCTAAAAAGTCAAACATAAGGGAGCCTCCCTTAGTCACAAGACACATAAAAGATACTATTAATGATAAAACTGAGAGAACATCACCTAGAGATTCATTACCTAAAAAACATGAAAATATTCCTGAAAGACTTGTTCAGAAGTCATCTTTTCCTTCAGCAAAACATGGTAAATTTCATAGTGATAATGAATTTTCGTCAAATAAAACAGAAGATCCATCGCATGATAAATCATCTTTAGGAGTAAAAATACAAAATGGAAGTGTAGAATCTTCAGAGGAATCGTCAGGACATGTGTATAAGAATAATTCTGATAAAAGTAGCAGTGATGATCGTGAAATTGTAGTTGAACGACACACACCGAAAATAACAAGGCCTTCAACAAAACGATTAGTTGACGATGATGAAGATAAAAGAATTAAGCGTAAATTGATGGAATTAGATGATATTATAGATTTAATACCACAGAAAGATAAAGGTAATGTAACTAGAGTAAGCCATCCTGAAAATGATAATTTTTTTTTACTATAACCGACACAGAATTCCAAATTGTGAATTAAGTAGGCAGAACTGCAAATTATTAATCACACTGAACAGTTCCAAAATCCAAACGCAAAATTGTGAAAAGAGGCAATATTGATACCCGAAACACTGATATGCATGACCACTCACTTTCCTGACTTGGTACAGGCAATTCAATAAAAAGTAGCTGGGATTAACTTGTTTTATTGGTCCTCTCTAATTGAAATGATGTGTTCACACATGTGTTTTCCACGTGTGTGTAAAGTGCCAACCCTCACACATAACCTGGTACATCTTTTATTTTATTTGAGTTAGAATTACATTATTCTGATCAATGCTACCTCACATGGGTGCTTTTCAAAGCAATTGGTTAAATCAAGGTATAACAATATTCAAAATATTCATTTTTAAATTTCACTCATTGATAAAATGAATAATTTGTACATTTCTTCAAGTTTAATTGTACAATATTTTTCATGTACAAATGTAATTGTGTTCATTAGAAGATTACTTCTAACATTTAGCATATTTTCTTTTATTATGTTATTTATTCATACTTTTAGTTGAATCTGAAAACAGCAGCTGTGCCGGTAGTGAGAGAGTAGAAATAGTTACTGTCCCAGAACGAATAGTAACCGTATCTGCTGTAACATCCTTGTCTAATGAGAATTCTTACAGTGAAGAGGAAGTAGAGAGAATTCCACCAAGATTGATATCTGAGTTTCATCCTCTACCAAAGGTAGTTACAACTGCATCGGTGGTATAATGGTTAGCGTGCTCGTCTTGAGTGTGATAGATCGTAGATTTAAGTCCTGATTGTGTCAAACCAAAGACGATAAAATTGTTATTTGTTGTTTCTCCACTAAGCACACAGCATTAAGGAGAAATAGCAAAGACTGGTTGGCTTGGAATCAGGATAATGTGTCTGAGTGGGGCGACATGTCTATCTGCGGACTGTTGTTTCAGTTGTTTCACTATAAAATCCAACTAAGCATGTTGGTCTAGTACAAAGTGGACCTCATCATCATCTCATTGAAAATTAACTTGTTCTCGCCTTGATAATAACTGAAAAATTGTTGATTTGGCATTAAACACCAATCACTCACTCGCTCTTCTTTTATGATTTTTGTGGTTAAAAAATTAATGACAGGTTTCATCAAAGACATCATGGAATTAATTCCCTATAAAATATATAAATATGCAATATTTGTATCGATCAATTGGATGTTTTCAGAAAAGATTACTATTTGGTTTCACTAATAGGAATGAACCGCTCATGCTATTTTTATATCAATAGTCTTACAACAAAAGCTAGATATGTAAAAACTATGTGGTGACAGTAACCTCATATTTTTTTAGACTGAATTGTGTTGCATATGACAACAGTACATTGTCAGATACATATGCCATCACATCCTAATTGACATATCAGAAAATATTTCATAGGAGTCTCCACAAAAATGAAAAGCAGAGCAAACAATAATAAAAATATAGAAATTCAAGGGAAAAAAGGAACAGAGAGTTCTGGAAGTAGGGCTTGAATATTCTGAAAATGGGATTTTGGACAAAACATTTGAGCAAATTGCAGGCTTGCTTTCATTTGCAACTGTCAATTAATATAAGTCATACAGAATAGTTTGCATTAGATCCCATTTTTCTCACCTAAACATGACCAATGCACTGCCGCATATATACAAGTTCAGTGGAGGGCTTAACAATGATGATGATTTTCAAGGTCAAATTGATGGGTCTACCAGAAAACTTGTCTGAAAATAAAACTTTAGTATGTTGTATAGTATACTAGTACTATTTTCTTGACCGATTTTTACAAATTGTGTATGTACACTAAATACAATTAATCAATTCATAATGTTAAAAGGTCCTCAGTTTGTATCAAAACAAATACATTGATTTATATGTGGAAAATTTTGAACAAGTATTTCCTGCTTTCATACAACTTAAACTTTTTGGGCTACTAGTCTGAATGGACAATATAGTAAAATATTTTATGTTTATATCTATCCATGTTCATCTTGAACACTTTAGTATCTCAAGGTTACACTGTATTTAAATGTTATAATTGGTTTGATAATGGAATGTTGTTAATGATACAATTAGTGATCTAATGACATGTTTTTATTAATAGATTTCCAGCCATCTGCTAAGACAAGGTGCACCCTTTGAAGGTACAGAATTTCAAGACCGACACAATGAGTCAGCTGATGTACAGATATCCCAGTTTACATTGTCAGATAGACAAAAAATCAAGGAGTCACTTGCTAAAAGGTTAAAAAAAAATATTATCTATTATTCTATACATTTTTCTCTATAATGAATTGCTGCTTTTGGAGAAAAAAAATTGCTTTATTAAAAATTTTTAAATTAACACCCTGTAGTGCCACTGTGGCCCTTTGTCTTTCATCAAATTCTGGCTGTATCTGTGGTTTGATGTTTAGCATGCTTCCCTCAAGTGCAGTAGATCGTGTAAGCCCTGATTTGGTCAAACCATTTGTTACTTCTCTTCTAAGCATGGAGCTTTAAAGAATAAGAGCAAAGGCTGGTTGGCTGGAAATCAGGATAATGTGTACCAGTGGAGCAATATGTCTACCTGCAGACTGTTGTTTCGTTTCAGTAAGTTAGCACTAGAAACATCCAACTTAGCATGTTAGTCTGTTACAAAGGGGACATCAAATCATAATATCGAATGTAGTCTGTTTTTGACATGATATGGCTAAAAATTGTTCATTTGGCATTTTACAACAATCACTCGCACTCTCATCAAATTCTTGTCTATATAATACATGGACATGTAATTTGTTGCATTTGTCTCCTATAAATTGATGGAGAAACTTTTATTTCTTCTTTCCACTTTGATCAAGATCTAGGCCAAGGTTACAACTTGCATTAATTACATATTTATTTTATATAAGAGTTCAAAACATGTTTATTTTGATTTCAACCTCAATTCAAAGAAGAATCATGCTAGCTTCACACCTCATTGAGAGGTGTGATTTTTCTTACAAGTATCAGAATATTATTATTCTAGACTTCCATGTCATTGAAAGGTGTGATTTTTCTTACAAGTATCAGAATATTATTATTCTAGACTTCCATGTCATTGAAAGGTGTGATTTTTCTTGTATCAAAATATTTTTCATTTTCTACCGGCAACATCTTTCAGATTGGAATTTGACATTAGCAAATTAATTCCCACCTGCCTGAAAATAACATGTTTTTATTGAAGTAATAAGCACTACACCAGTGCACAATTATTGACAACCGCACA
Organism: Gigantidas platifrons; assembly: GCA_002080005.1. Taxonomy (NCBI): domain Eukaryota; kingdom Metazoa; phylum Mollusca; class Bivalvia; order Mytilida; family Modiolidae; genus Gigantidas; species Gigantidas platifrons. The sequence goes on from MJUT01013491.1 coordinate 308,328, forward strand.
TGTCGAAAGTACATGTCAAAATAAGTTCCTGAGTGTTGCAGTGTACGAAACCATTTTTTTCAAACACTCGCCATTTTGGCTAGTTGCTTCAAAATTGTACTCGCCAAATTAGAATTACACTTGCCAAGTTTGGCCAGTGGGTAGATATATCTACTCGCCAATGATCCAATGCAAATATTTTACATTAGAAATAATAACAAAGATTTATAGCATCTTTATAACATCTTTATTCATTCTGCATACAAATCAGTTACTATTTCAATTAACATCATAACTCATGAACTCGATTGCAGTACGTATTTAATTCAATCATGTCTCCGAAATAACTGTTTAGAACATCGAAATTAATTGCTGCAAAATCCGACCCTGACTCGAAAATTACGATTTTTAAAACATTTACCTTTTTACCATGTGCCCACCCAAACCCAATTTTATATGCTACCATCAAGTTTTACTCTACCGAATTGGTATTTAAAATAATCTGAATCGCTTGCATTGAACTTTGGGAGGTATATATTAATTTTATTTGATCCCGGTTCGGAAAAGGACGCCATCTTTTAGCGTTTTCTATCAATAAAAGAAATCAATATGGCGGACGTGAAGCATTCGCTATTCCTATCAATGATTTTGAAGGATTTCTTCACATCTTTTATTGTTGAATCAAAAATTTTACGGAATCATTGACTGAGAAACTACTTCGTCAGGCTGGTTGACAGGGGCGAGTGCAAAATAATCAGAACTCGCCTCACGATATTCGGTCGCCAGATTGTTGAGTTCTTACACAAACGTACTCGCCAAATTTGTTCTCTTCTTGCTTTTGGCGAGTTGGCGAGCGGTAGTTTCTTTCACTGGAGTTGTTAATTGTATTCCTAAATAAGTGATATGTTTTCCTTTTATTATATATATATAATGAAATGGATGTCAAATTTTATTTATGATGAATGTTTTTATCAGAAATTCTTGTCAACATTATCAAATATCAATGTATCATACATGTACTTTTTAGCTCACCTGGCCAAAGGCCATGTGAGCTTTTGCCATCAGGTTTCGTCCGTCGTCGTCCGTCTTAAATTTTTCACATTTTAATCTTCTCCTCAGAAACCACTGGGCCAATTTAGACCAAACTTTGGTGGATTGGTCCTTGGATGGCCCCCTTCCAAAATTGTGTCCGGTGATCCCGACTTCCAACCAAGATGGCCGCCAAGCTAAAAATAGAAAAATGGGGGGATGAAATTTTAATTGTCCATTGCTGCTTTAGTATAAGTCAAAATGAGTTCAAATTTTTACTGCAGCTACATGGCAAGGAGTAATTTAACATATATTCCGGGTTTTTCTGTGACATTTTTTTTCAGCCGATTTATACGGATTATGCAATTTAGGCATATTTTGATAAAATATCACATTTAAATCTTCTCCTCTGAAACCGCTGAACCAAATTAAACCAAACCTGGCAGGGATGGTCCCTGGGTGGGTCCCTTTCAAAATTGTGTCTGACAGCCCCGCCCTCCATTCAAGATGGCTGATGTTGCTAAAAATAGAAATTTCTTCATTTGTCCATTGTTGCTTTAGTATATTTAAAGTCAAAATGAGCTCAAATTTTAACTGCATCCACATGGCAAGGAGTAGTTTAACATATATTCCGTTTTTAGCTCACCTAGCCTTTAGACCATGTGAGCTATTGCCATCACTTTTCGTCCGTCGTCCGTCTGTCAACATTTCACATTTTAATTTTCTCCTCAGAAACAACTGGGCCAATTGCAACCAAACTTTGGTGGAATGGTCCTTGGAGGGTCCCCTTCCAAAATTGTGTCCGGTGATCCCGACTTCCAACCAAGATGGCCACCAAGCTTAAAATAGAAAAAATGGGGGATGAAATTTTAAAAAAATCTTCTCCTCTGAAACTACTGAGCCAATCTCAACCAAACTTTGCTGAAATGATCCTTGGGTGGTCCCCTTCCAAAATTGTGTCCGGCATTTCAGACCTCTGACAAAGATGGCCGTCACAGCCGAACTTAATTTAACAGGATCCTATGGAAAATTCCAATACAAATCTTCTTGTCTGAAACCATTAGCTCAATTGAACCAAACTTTGATAAAATAGTCATTGGATGGTTTTCGTCCAAAAATGTGTCCGGCAGTTCGGCCCTTCGACCAAGATGGCCCCCACAGCCGAACTTAGCTTAACATAGGACCCTATGGGAAATTCACATAAAAA
>MJUT01013491.1:311371-331272 GCA_002080005.1 Gigantidas platifrons
TTTATGAAAAGCGTAAACTGACCCAAACCAGGTTATGTAAGTATAACCTGTTCAACAATTTCAAATGTTCCTTATAATTTAATTTTTACAACAGAATTTAATGATTCCTCGATTTTATTTGCGATTATTTCATGTGACTATTTGAATATGTTGTTAGCGGATGAACACGTTGGTGACGTCACAATACCAACCCAGGTTATCGAGTATAACCAATGTTGCCCTAGGCAGATCAGCCAATCGGATTGCAGTATTCACATCAAATTAAATTATATAAAGATAGCCACTAGTGTAGAAACAAAGGTTGTTTAACATTGAACCCAATAGGACAATGTTATATAAAGATAGCCACTAGTGTAGAAAAAAAAGTTGTTTAACATTGAACCCAATAGGAAAATGTTATATAAAGATAGCCACTAGTGTAGAAAAAAAAGTTGTTTAACATTGAACCCAATAGGAAAATGTTATATAAAGATAGCCACTAGTGTAGAAAAAAAAGTTGTTTAACATTGAACCCAATAGGAAAATGTTATATAAAGATAGCCACTAGTGTAGAAAAAAAAAAGTTGTTTAACATTGAACCCAATAGGAAAATGTTATAATATCTTCTGAAAAAAAGATTGAAAATGTTGATTGATTATTTATTTTATTTGATGGAAATAATTTGCATGTATGTATGTTTTCATATAACAAGTGTTATCACAGATTAATCAATGTAAAAATCTTGTCAATGGGTTGCGGTTTAAGAAAAAACTAGAGAAAGTTCCGCAGACCAACAAAATTGGATTGAGTTGTGTCAGATGTTCATGGAGCATACATACCTTGAAGTTCATAGGATGTTTAACATTTGAGCTTAAAAAGATTTCTATTATGTTTACAGGCATGAACATGCAGGTCCTGTCAAAAGAGTAGTGCAACCAAAAATTGTTCACCATAAGAATACCGAGCCATCCAAAACAACGGAATCATCAGCCAACCATGTTGATACTGTTACAGCTTCAGTTGCAGCCAGTGTAGCAGTGGCAGCTACAGCACCATTTCTAAAAGTATTTAATATGTCAGCTATTATACCACTCCCCCAAATTGCTGGACGAGCATATTGATGTCAAACATTTTGATGTCAATTAATATATATCATGTATATCTTACAGATTTCAAGGTAAAATGAATAAGATCTAAAAATCAAAAAATATAGATCAAAAACAATAATACAAATACAAAACATGAACTTAAAAGTTAAATATCAAGGAGATTAACAAGCTATTATCAAAAGCACATTTCAAATGAACATTTTTTTTAAATGATGCAAACACATTTTTTGTGGAACATGTCTCCATCAAACTGTTGGAAGTCTCCCTGTCATGCCTTCACTTCTCCTTCATGTTCTCTGAGGGAGAAGTCAAGTTTCACTAGTTTTTGCAAGTGTGGTGAACCCTGATTATTCCTGGTTTAGATAGTAAAAGTAAAATCATGTTTTTTTTTAAATTTTATTCAATTTAAATTTGTTTATTAATCCATAGGCACAACAAGAGCTTGAAACCAGAATGAAAGACATGTTGGAAAAAGTAACAGAATTACAGAGTGGAAAACAGAACCCTAGGTCGGTAGAAGATGAAAGAGTTAAGGAACTTGAAAGACAGGTGGCATCACTTACAGAGCAAAGAATTCAACATTTAGAGAAATTACAAGAACATCAAGTCGATATGCAGGTTAATCTTTGCAAATTGTTTTATTCATTTTACTTGAAGAGCCATAAGAGCTATTGTTATCACTTACTGTCTGTTATCATCTTCTGTCCGTTTGCAATGTTATCACATTTCAGTCTTCTTTTCTAAAACTACTGAACCATTCCAGAATTGTTTTGTGGATAGTCCTCTGCACAATTTGTTTTTTTGTGTGTTGATCTGTAATCCAAGATGGCCACCTCCTCTGCAAAATTTGTTGTGTGTGTCAATCTGTAATCCAAGATTGCCACCAGAGCAAGCAATAGTTGAAAAACATAGTTTGCCAGTTTGAAAAAAAACTGATATGAAACTAAAAAACTGATTGAATGCAAACTGTGAATGATAATTTGTTGTGGCAATTTTTTTTTGTCACAGGAAATCTAAGATGGCTGACAGCCAAGGACATTTTGGAGCCTATTTGAGAGAAATGTTAGAAAAATCTTCTCATTTGAAAATGAACATGGCATGAAAGGCCCTTTGATGATCCTCTACAAAGCTTTCATATTTTGTATTAATTAAAAAAAATTCCAACCAAATTTAACCATCAGACTATATGAATGGATATTATTGTTTGAAACTATTAAACTGATTGATCACACACTGTACTTTAATTAACATTGGATCCTGCTTCACAATATTTTTTTTTTTGTTAAGATCAAAATGGTCATAACATGATTTTTAGCTGTTTTACCTTCATTGGATCATAATATCATTTTAATACCACCAATTTCATTATAAAAGAGGGGCTGTCGTGGTAGTGATCCTATGGTAGTAGTGAGTAGTGAGTTTGAACCCCATTCATGGCAAGATGTACTCGATACAACATTATAGGAAAAAGTATGTCAGTGACTTGCGACAGGTCTGTGGTTTTCTCCGGGTACTCCAGTTTTCTCCACCAATAAAACTGACTCCCACAATATAACTGAAATATTGTTGAAAGTGGCATTAAACACCATAAACTCCAAACTCCATTATAAATGAACTGACTAAGCATTAACATAACAGTGATTTGACAGAGATAAATAATATGTTTTAATTTTATTCATTATTATAGGTTTAATGAAAATTGAATTGAACTATTAAGTACATACAGTGCTGATTCATTAAATTGTACCAATGAAATTAACATTTTTTTCTCTTAATTAATTCAAGGCTAAGTTGCTGTCTATGACAAGAAGTGCACCTAAAAGGAGATCAGCTTCCCCAGAAACACCCAGCCATAGTCCTCTCATGCACAGGAGACCAATGATGAACAAGGATGGACCAAGGAAAGCATTTAGTAAAACAACTTTATATCGACCAAAGAGTCCAAGTCCTACTAGGTCAGATCACAGTAGATTAAAGGGAGATAATCGTTGTGAATCACCATATGATACACCCAATCCAAGGAGTAACGCCCCCAAGCCAGTAGCTTATAACACGTCTGGAGTAGAGACCAAAGATCCATCAAGAACTCACTTCACAGCAAATGGCCACAAAAGTAAGCATTTATTACTGTACATGAGGCATTATTTAAGAGAATTGTTTGTAGCAATTGTGATATTTCAGTTTATTGATAATTTGTACATTTTTCCCTTTGATCTTTACACACCATAATATCTAGTGTGATTTTAACATGAAGGGATACTGTTTTCTAATGTGATGTTATAATGACTTCACTACCTGTTTTCTAATGTGATGAGGAGGCCCGGGTGGCTCAATGAGTTAGATCGTTGGATCTAACAACTCATACAAGCCTATCACCAATACGGCGTAGATTCGCGCCCGGCTTTGTAAATTACAAAAAAGGGTGCACTCGACTCGCAGCCGCAAGTGATAAAGTTTACCAGTTGCTTGCCCATTGTCGGTGGTTCTCTCCAGGTACCCCGGCTTCCTCCACCACTAAAACTGGTCGCCATGATATAGCTGAAATATTGTTGAAAGTGGCATTAAAACACCAAAAATCAAATCAAATCGTCATCTAATGTGATGTTATAATGACGTCACTACCATTGCCTTACCAAATCCATAAACTTACTATCGTTGATATGTTTTGCTCAGTGATTGGGATTAGAGGGGACCATGTGCCATTTATCACATTCCATCTGAAAATGTCCCATTGAAATCAGAAATATTTACAAAGAAATTCTGAATGTCAATAGAAAATGTCCTATTATTAAAATTTTGATCCTAATCACTTTAAAAATTGCTCGAAATGTACTTATCATCACTTTCAATGTGATATTGCTCTGAGAAATCCATTCTCTCAAGCGAATCAACGATAGGATATATTTATTCTTAGCAAATGATATTATGATATGAAAAATAGTTCTCTACCAAGTTGCTGAATGAAATTAAACTTTTATTTAATTTTTATATTGTGTAACTTCACTTAAATGAGTAAGAAAGGGAGATACTTTTTTTTATTCCATGTCTTAAGTAAAATGTATAATGATGCTGAAGTATATTACATTTCTTTTTATTTATTTTAGGCAGGGGAATACTTGAAGAGATATTAGCTTCATCAGAATCTCCAAGACAAAAATCACCATCTCCACATCAGCAAATTCAAAGGTAAGTTTTTGGGTTATCTCCCCTAGACTAGAAATATATTGTGATTTTTCTCTTCAAATTCCTCTTCATGACAGAAAATTTCATATGACTTGAACCTCTTTTAAGGGGTCACCTGCCTTATATGGCCACTTTTCTTTGTCCCAAAGGTTTAGTACAGGTTTGACTGTTGTTGTCACATAGAAAATAAGAAATTCATTTTTTTTATTTTTGTGTGTGGAAATTTATACTAAATCTTGATAATGGGTTGTATTATATGTTATGTTACCCACTTTCAAATATAAAATTTCTTTTTTCAGCGACTTTGTATAATTTTTTGTCACAACAGAAAAAGCAGTTCTATATTTTGACTCTCTGAATTAGTGTTTGTTTGTTACAGTGTTTTTGCTGACAAATAAAGCCAATGTGTAACACATTTTCAGCAACAACGACCATGTGATTTTTTGTCACAACAGAAAAAGCAGCTATATTTTAACTCTCTGAATTGGTTGTTTGTTTGTTAGTGTTTTTGCTGTCAAATAAAGCTGATGTCTTACACATTTTCATCAACTGTGTATAATTTTTGTCACAATAGAAAAACAGCTCTATATTTGAATTGGTTGTTTGTTTGTTAGTGTTTTTCTTGACAAATATTATGAAATAACACATTTTTAGCAACTACGTGTGATTTTTTTGTCACAATAGCAAAAACATGTTTATATTTTTCCCCTCCCAATTGATTGTTTTTTTGTCACATTGTTTGACAATACAAATGTTTTAAGCACATTTAAAAGCAATATGTTTGAAAAATATTATTGTGTGAATAATTTCCACCTGCTCATCAAGTTGTCATGGTACCCAAACTATTATATAAATTGGGTATTGCTATAAACGAAGTTAGAACTTTAAGTGAATTTTACAGGATTTCAATAACATCTATTTGTATATCTGGGGACATGGGTTAAATTTAGGTCATAATTATCTCTTTATTTTTAACACAATCTTAATGTGATCAACTAGATCTTTAAAAGATTTATTTAGGAAATAATATAGTGAATTATTTCAATAGTAGCTGGCATATAGTTTCCATTTTGTGTGAAAAGTGTGCATATTAAATGACAGGTGGCAAAAAAAAAACATTACAGTTCACCTATAGGACAGCAATAGCAACTTGGCTTGTGCATCTCTTATCCCAGCTCACAAGAGCAAAAGGCATGACTGAACTTTTGTCATTGCTTGGTCTGTTGTCTGTTGCGATACTCCTGGTATTGTTCTCTTCCAAAATTGTTTTCGATGAACTTGCCCTTCATTAAAAGATGGCTTCTGGTTAGTTGAAAATTGGAAATCTGTGATGATTTTTTTTTTAAAGTGCATAGCGCTATTATGTAACTACAGTTGAATCTCGTTATCTCGAACTACAGCGGACCGAGAAAAAAATTAGAGTTATCCGTAGTTCGACTAAAGAGGAGTGCAAGAATTCGATGTCCATGAAAGGGGAAGTAACTCCATTTGGAATGTTATATCAATTTTCCGACCTCATATTGTTTTTTTTTTAGTTTTTGATATCCATATCAGTTGTTTTTAATTTGGTATGTGCATGTTTCTTTTTTAATTTTATTTCCGTTGACACTATCGTTGCATAATTCCTTGTTTTGTTTTGTGTAATGTTGACACTATCGTCGCATACTTCCTTGTTTTGTTTTGTGTAATTTATATGTTATTTTCTTGTGTATTGAAAATCAGTAATGTTTTTATCGTTCATTTACAATGATAAAATAATTCATCAACTAACAACGAACTGTACATAAATGAATAACTTTATTAACAAGATAAACTCACGTTTATTCATACAAAGGAAACATCATGGCAGGCAATACACACATGTTTTTATTTGAAGAATACGAAATATTTAATGAAACGAATGTATCAATGAAATGTATATAAAATATTATAAAATAGGAACAAAATGTATCAAGCACTAATAAAACATATAAAAGCAATTTACTCAGTATAATTAATAATAAGTAAGAATGAATTTCTGAAGATTGAAATCTCTTTGTCAACAATTGTCATATGGTAATACACAATGTTTTTATTTGAAGAATACAAAATATTTAATGAAACGATTTGTCTTATAATTAACCTTTGTTTTTTACCGACTGTTTATACACGACACAATTGAAGATGTACATGAAATACAATTTCGGCGAAAATTACCTAATTAACATAATCCCTATTTTACTATGACCCAAGCGCCATCTGTTTGATTGCCACATCAAATGATATGGGAAAAGTCGTAAGAATAAATAATTGTTAGTGATTTAACTGATTTAATTTAATTATCACTTGATTGCTTCATTTAAAATTAAAAACAGCTAGTTTACACATTTCTTTATAATTATAACAACAATTAACAAAATTGATAAAGCTTAATTAACAGAGAAGATGAATGACGCAAGCTATAAATTTGACACTTTGACATCTGTTTATTGAGGTTAATTATCAGTTTGACATAACGAACATTGTTTGCATTTATTTTAATTATTAGTTCGACATAACGAACATGTTTTGCATTGATTTTCACCTTTGGGACTGAAAAGTTACTTCGAGACAACCGAAATTTCGACATATCGAAGTTCGAAATAAAAGGAGTAAAATCAGTTGAAAAGCACTAGGTTTTGTTTGGGACTTGAAAAAAAATTTGAGAAAGCCGAAATTTCGAGATAACCGAGTTTGACATAACGAGATTCACCTGTATTACCACTTTTAACATTAAAGGGGTCAAAATGGGGGAATTCAAAATTTTTGGACTTTGATTTTTCATCCTTTTAATGCATTTCTTGTGTGCCATAAAAAGACTTAGCTGATTTATTTTGAAAAGGGATCTAAATTCCAAAATTTAGCATATTTGTGATGTTATGTATAATTTTTTTTCCATCCAAGTTAGATGTGTTTTTTTTCTGTTTATTTATTGTGCCAATACCCTTGTTAATAGTGTATTGACAGATGTGATCAACGCATGTACAGTTTCTAAGATAAATTCAACCGAGAAGTGCATAACTCCAAAATTTGAACTTTTTTATTTTTTTATATCTCTCTACGAAATGTACATTAATTTTACCGATCTTAATCCAAGATGGCTACTACGTTAATACTTAGTTTAAAAAAGGACCCAATATCAAAAAAATGAATAAGAACTTTTTCTCAGAAAGTAATTAAATGATTAAATACAAACTGTATATGAATGGTCATTGGATAGTGTCCCACAAAGTTGACAATTTGTATGTAGATGGAAATCGAAGATGGCCTCTGGCTGAGGACTTTGTTTTTTAACTTTGAACTCTATGGGAAAAAATGCTCTTTCACAGAAACTATACATTATTATTATGTATATGAATCGTCATTGGATAATTCCATACAAAATTGACATTTTTTTATGTTGATCTGAAACCCAAGATGTCAGCCAGCACTTGACTTAGCTTTAACCCTATGGAAAAATTAATTCAATGTATATGCAAATTCTTAAAGACAACAGTTAAGATTGAGCCAAAACTGTACATGAATTGGATGGTTCTTTACAAATTTGACATTTATATGGACAGAATCCAAGAAGGCCACCACCGCAGAACAAAGTTTAATCTTGGAAAATATGGATAAAATGTTTTGTAAATCCATATTTGTCTTGAATCACTGAACCATATAAATTGAAACTTGGCTGGAATGTACCCCAGATTGCTGTCTACAAACGTAGATCATTTGTCCCAAGGAGAAATCCAATATGGCTGCCATAGCAGTATACAATTTAACATAGGGCCTTATTGTAAAATGATTTAAATCTTTTTCTAAAGAACAACTTTATTGAATCCAAATTGTTCATCAATCTTTGGATGATCCTTTACATTTTTATATGGATCAACAAGATGGCTACAACGAAAGGACAAAGATTAACAGACTCTTATGCCACTGATTTTTAAATATATTTTCTCTGAAACTATTGAAACTTAAATGGATTGTTCATTGGATGGTCTTATAGAAAATGTACATAAAATCTAAGATGACCCTGAATAAGGTTTATACTTTTTTCATCAGAAATTAGAGAATGGCCACCATTACATGACACATTTAAAATTACCTAATGGGGAAATGCTACATGACACATTTAAAATGACCTAATGGAGAAATGCTACAACAAATTGTCAGAAACCACAATCTTGTTTGAACACACATTGTCTATAAATCATTATTGCATAATGAAATGATTAGTGATAACTAGGTGAATTATACAGGCCCAGGTGAATCTCTAGTTTTTCAAAAATGTTGTTTCTTTTAGAATCTGTATTTATCCTGTTTTAGGTATTGTTCCACCTGATGAAATACACTTCATATTTGAGCCATAATTTCATATAGTTTTTTTTAATGAATGCAGCTTATATGTTCTAAGTCACAATGTTGACAATAGAATTTCAGAAAAAAAATCTAAAAATCATTGCTGTATAATTGATTTAGTAAAGAATGTTTTACCAGGAATATGTAATTCATTTTTGATATAAACTCACATTATTTACAAACTTTACCATTAATTTTGTTGTTGTGAATAAAATGGGAGGGGGGAGGGTTTACACTTATATTCCATGTTTGAAATACTCCTTCTATTCTTTTATATATGAATATACATTAAAGTCAAACCTGTCTTCTGTGACCTTCTTAGACAACAGTGAAAAAGGGTCATATGAGACAAGTGGTCGTTTAATACAGGTTTAATTAATATGAAATACATTGTGAAGGGAAAAATAAGAATTAAGGTCACATTATGTAAGTTATTGTCACAAGAGCAGGTATCACTGCAGACTGTCAAAGGTCACATAATATAAGTTGTTGTCACAAGAGCAGGTATCACTGCAGACTGTCAAAGGTCACATAATATAAGTTGTTGTCACAAGAGCAGGTATGACTGTACACTGTTATACAAACAAACAAACAAATAATAAAATAAATACGTAAATACCAGAAGCACCATTGAGTGAAGTATTTTGACCTAGGAATTAACAATTAACATACTTATATATTATCAGTGACATTGATCATACTTAATATCAGTATGTTACTCAGCTGTTATATAATGTATTTATCTAAAAAGCTTTTTATAAATAGCTGTGGACAAATAACATGATTTCCTTGACGTGATATCCTGTACAATGTGCTATTTCTAGGTCGTCTGTATATAAACTACCCACACAATATCTAGGAAGAATTGATATTATGTGATGTCACGTTAAGATCGTGAGTAATGGATGATTGTCTTAATTAACCCGCAATGACTATCAAGTTTCCATTCCCATTCAAATAGAAGAACATCTTTAAAGATTTATTGTATTTTTTTTGTAAATATTTTTTTTTTATAATTATACCTTGTGAAAGTTAATTGTTATGTCCAATTACTGGTGATTTGATTATCAGCTGTATAAATTGAGCATAAAAATGGTGGCAAGTTAAAGCCCCAGTGCAATCAATACTAAGGAACGTCTTAATAACTTCAACATCATTATAGTCCTCTATAATGGGCAGTACGAGTACTTTCTTTAATCAATATCGGTCGTAGCGTTAGAATACCATTTGACATTTCAGAAAATTGTGTTTTATTCATGAAGACTTCCTTCTATTGGAATATTTTGTATGACAATCGTGTTCTGATTCTTTGAAAATAATCTTTGACTCAAACTTAAGTCTCAGATACTGTACATCAAGCAAAAACTTCTGACATAATCTTAAACTTGTTAAAGGCAGTCATTGTTTGGTAGAAGTAGAATTACAACTAAGATTTAAGTCCTAATTTTGACTTAATTATGATTATTTCGAGAAATACAGACAGGACTATCCTGTTTAAAATTTATGAATAAAAAGGTTTAGGAAGGTACAGTAGGTTTAAGACAAAATCTAGAAACTGGATGAATTGTGTCTGTATTCTATCATAAATTTTCTTTGTTTAACAAGATAGCAATTGTCTTTATCTGTATAATTGTGTTATAGGCCACTATGGCTTCCTCTTCATCAATTTAATTAAAAATATGGGAGCATCGTAGTCGTAATCATACGCTACCGGTAGTTGGATTTACAAGTACCTATGCAATGAGTGGCTGTCACCACCAACGTTGTGAGTTCGAATCCCACTCATGGTGAGGTTTACTCGATACTACATTACGTGATAAAGTTTATCAGTTACTTGCAGCATTAGGTCGGTGGTTTTCTCCGGGTAATCCGATTTCCTCCATCAAGAAAACAGACCATTACAATATAACTGAAATATTGTTGAAAGTGGTATTAAACACCATAAACCTAACCCTTAATTAAAATTACATGTACATGACAATGTTGTTGATTTGTCATCAATTGAGAGAGAAAAAAAACATCTTGTAATACCATATCATGTCATTCATACTTCAGTCAGCAGTTTTTTTAAGTTGAAGCTAAACTGGGTGTGTGTCATATTGATCTTTTAAAAAAAACATAAGATAAAAGGTGAAAAAGGTCTTTAAAGTACCTTAACTGCCTTAAGTATGGAGGGAAAAAAGTGAAAAAGAATAAAGTCTTAGATGAACAAAATAACTTGCTTTCCATATCCTAAAAAATGGGGTAGAGTGGTTATATTAATATATTATATAGTCAAAATTACAAACTTGAATTTAAAGAAAAAACAAATATTAAAGAAACAAATGAGTAATTGCTCCAACTGTAAAGAACTTGTAGACATCACAGCTTCCTATGTAAGGAAAAAAATAAGTTTTCTTCCTTTTATCAGGCTGTCATGGTAGTTGGATTTACAACTACCTGTGCAATCATGGTGAGGTGTACTAACTTGATACAAAATTATCTGATGAAGTTTGTTAGTGACTTGCAACAGGTTGGTGGATTTCTCCGGGTACTCCGGTTTCCTCCACCAATAAAACTGACCGTTACGATAAAGCTGAAATATAATTGTTGAAAGTGGTGTTGAACACCATAACCCCTAACCTTTAATAATGAAATTGAGAAAAAAAAAACAATGCTCAGTCAAATTAAATATTTTACCTAATGTGTTAGATCTTTATAACTTCTATGTAGACATAGGTTTTTGTCACTGTTTTATTTAATAAATGGGTTGAATTCAATACCTCGGAACCAATCCCTTTTTCTGTAGACTTCCATGTATTTTGCTGTTTTTTATTATACAAAATAATACATTATCAAAGAAACTTTGACATTTGTCATCTTAGAACCACTACTGTTTGAGAGTCTTCAGTATCTAATGTTTTCTTGAATGGAAAATCAAAACATATGGTTATTGGATCTTTGACATTTTAATGCTTATGTTTCAGAACGAGTTTGTCTGATACTTCTTTTGAGCCACATTCTCTATTCAGAATTTTCTCGATTTTCAAATATAAATCAAAATTTGATTATGGTGCAGTTTTTATATTTACACATTTCTCAGACAGTAATTGAAGTTTCAAATTAAATTTATTTTCTATTAAAATTGAGTTAATCGTAAATAATTGTTACATGTACGATGTATGTATACTGTATTCCTTTAATTAAGTACTAAATATGTGTATGGCTAATATCATCTAGTCACAAATACTTTGGGCTTCATTAAGCCAAGCAACAAACATTTGTGATTTATTGTTGACGATAAAAATCTAGTTAGCGATTCCGATCGTAAAGAACTAGGTAAATAAGCTGATATTGAATGCTATGATTTCAGTTATATAAATCAACCTTGTATTTCTGTGGAGCAGGGAAGAATATTAACAAGCTTTTTACAAAATTCGTTTTTGAAATTCAAGGTCTACTGACCTCACTTATTTTTTATGTGTCAATAATGATTGCTAAGGCCATACAAAGTTAATTTCTTGGTTCTCAGGCCCGCCCGCATGTGGAAATTCTTCGCCGCATTGCCGATTTTTTTGGCAAAAATAGAAAAAAAAAATTTGTAAATGCGGTAGCGCTGTCCGTACGGAAAAAACCAAACCGCATCTGTTTTTCTCTTATATCGCGTGGTCGGTGAAACGCTTTAAAACGCATCATGCTTAAATGAGATTTAAAGCATCGTTATGACAATGTATAAATAAAATACGTGTTTCCGTTTGACATTTAGACAAAATGTCAATCGTTACTGTGCAAATTCGGCACAAATGTTTGCCAGTTTTACCAGGAAACATAATAGGGGGCTTCTCCGAAGCTTGTACCTTATTGGAATTGTTTACGGAGATAAAAAATGGTACGTTGGGACAAGCGGATTGGACGTTTCCATAACAATTAACCACTTGTGATGTTTCTGCCATCATCGGAAGAAATAAAATTGAAATTTTCAATAAGTAATGAAAAGATTTATACATTGCCATATTTTTCACCAAAAAAAAGAAGAAACAATGCCTCCCTCATCACTTTTTACAGCAGTAAAAGGATAAAAAAAAATGCCGCCCTCCCTCATCAATTTTGACAAAAAAGGGCCTGAGAACCAAGTAATTAACTTTGCATGGCCTAACCTTTCATTGAAAAAGATACAATTATATTTTTTTTTATTTCAAGAATTAAATGCAAAAAATTTTTTTTAATGCATACATTGGGGTTTAAAAGTTCTATTGAAATGAATGCAATTCATATACTCATCATTTTGCATAATTTATTTATGGCTTAGTCAAATATGATAAATTATGCCAGTAAAATTTAGGAGTGGTGTACCAATTATTTTCTTTATTTGAACTAAATTGTAAATGTATATCTAAGTACAGATACCTACAATTTAAAGTAGTACCAATATTATATATGTATGGATTACAATTGAAAACTTAAAACCCAAAATGATCAGTTCAGTTAGATAAATATAAAATATCTTATAACAGTAAACCTACGCCATGTACTAGTAATGGATAATTTCCCCATGCAAGAAGACACTAATGACCTCTTTTAGCAGTTATTGCATTTTAGTTACTGGTATTAACCTTTTTTTGTGGGAGTGGGAGAATGGCTGGAATATTTTAAACCTGCACTATCTAATGAATAATTTCCCATGCAACAAGACACTAATGACATCTTTTAGCAGTTGTTGCATTTTAGGTACTGGTATTAACAATTTTTTTGTGGGAGTGGGAGGATGGCTGGAATATTTTAAACCTGCACCATCTAATGGATAATTTTCCCATGCAACAAGACACTAATTACCTCTTTTAGCAGTTGCTGCATTTTAGGTACTGGTATTAACCATTTTTTTTTGTGGGGATGGAATATTTCTTTAAAAGTTTTTTTTTCTCCCATTTGGCTGAAATAAAATAAATTCTAATGCTTCAGAGATTCATCCCTTTTTAGCTCACCTGACCCAAAAGGGTCAGGTGAGCTATTGCCATCACTTGGCGTCCGTCGTCCGTACGTTAACTTTTTCATATTTTAATCTACTCCTCTGGAACAACTAGGCCAAATGGAACCAAACTTTGCAGAAAACATCTATATAAGGTCCTCTATAAAGTTTCTTCATTTCGTCCCATTCTGCCAACAAATATGGCCACCAAGGGCAATTCTTGTTTCTGATTGGCTAATGTTAAAAAAATCTTCTCCTCTGAAACTGCTTGGCCAAATGGAGTCAAACTTGGCAGAAAGCATCTATGTAAGATCCTCTATAAACCGTCTTCATTTGGTTCCATTCGGCCAACAAACATGGCCGCTGTTACTAAAAATAGAACATATTGTAAAATTGCAGGTTTTTGGGTAATAACTCAAAAACCGTTAATAATATCAAAAATCTGACATGGGGTAAAAATTATCAGCACAGCAAGATCTACCTACCCTGCAATTTTGAAGTAAATCTGATTACCCATCTTGGAGTTATTGCCCTTTTTTCATCAAATTTTTAAATTTTTTATATTTTTTGTCCTTTATTTCCAAAACTATAAGAGATAGATGTTAAGTTTAAATTGCAAAAATGTGCAGCATGTCAAGATCTACCTACCCTGCAATTTTTAAGTATATGCTATTACCCATTTTGGAGTTATTGCCCTTTTTTCATCAATTTTTTTGGGTTAAATTTTAATAATTTTCGTCCTTTATTTCAAAAACTATAAGAGATAGATATTAAGTTTAAATTGCAAAAATGTGCAGCATGTCACGATCTACCTACCCTGCAATTTTGAAGTAAATCCCATTACCCATTTTGGAGTTATTTCCTTTTTTTCATCAAATTTTCAAAATTTTAATACTTTTTGTCCTTTATTTTAAAAACTATAAGAGATAGATTTTAAGTTTAAACTGCAAACATGTTCAGCATGTCAAGATCTACCTACCCTGCAATGTTGAAGTAAATGCCAGTACCCATTTTGGAGTTATTGCCCTTTTTTCATCAAATTTCTTTTTTAATTTTAATAATTTTCATCCTTATTTCAAAAACTATAAGAGATATATATTAAGTTTAAATTGTAAAAATGTGCAGCATGTCACGATCTACCTACCCTGCAATTTTTAAGTAAATCCCATTACCCATTTTGGAGTTATTTCCTTTTTTTCATCAAATTTTCAAAATTTTAATACTTTTTGTCCTTTATTTCCAAAACTATAAGAGATAGATGTTAAGTTTAAACTGCAAACATGTTCAGTATGTCAAGATCTACCTACCCTGCAATTTTGAAGTAAATCCCATGACCCATTTTGGAGTTATTGCCCTTTTTTCATCAAATTTTTAAAATTTTAATACTGTTTGTCTTATATTTCAAAAACTATAAGAGAGAGATATTAAGTTTAAATTGCAAAAATGTGCAGCATGTGAAGATCTACCTACACTGCAATTTTTAAGTAAATGCGATTACCCATTTTGGAGTTATTGCACTTTTTTCATCAAATTTTTTAAATTTTAATACTTTTCGTCCTTTATTTCAAAAACTATAAGAGATAGATGTTAAGTTTAAATTGCAAAAATGTGCAGCATGTCAAGATCTACCTACCCTGCAATTTTGAAGTAAATCCCATTACCCATTTTGGATTTATTGCCCTTTTTTCATCAAATTTTCAAAATTTTAATACTTTTTGTATTTTATTTAAAAAACTATAGGAGATAGATGTTAAGTCTAAACTGAAAACATGTTCAGCTTGTCAAGATCTACATGCCCTGCAATTTTGAGGTAAATCTTATTACCCGTCTAGGAGTTATTGCCCTTTTTTCATCATTTTTTAGCTCACCTGGCCCAACCAAAGACATTATCTTTTATTCATAAATATAGAAAACAGTTAAGGTAATGATTATCTCCCTTTGAAATTTGCTTCAGTATCATTCTATTGTCAGGTGAGCGATACAGGCTCAGTGGGCTGAGCCTCTAGTTCCCTATATGCCATGTAAACTTTGAAGAAGAAAAAAATACAGTACAGGTTGATTCATAGACAAAAGACATTCTGTCCAAACAAAACAATACCAGTTCCCGAACCATCACGATAGGTTAGTCCCTTGTAGATGGTTCCTTTTGCATGTAGGAAGAATGTTGTCTTTTCAACAAAAAAAAACGCCATTTAAGTTGCATCTGGCTGTTTTTGGTTGTGTATTTATACATGTACATCCTGCACAAACCCCACAAACTGTCCAAAATGAGAACCAGAGACAGCAAGGCTCTATGTCTTTACCTTGGGGTTCTCAAGAGGGTCCAATAAAAACACAACACAACTTGTCATTACATATATTTACAAATTTGTGATATGTAATTGTCTTAAAGTAAGTACTGAAACAGTCCTCACAATGAACACCGTTCCTCTGGCCCAAGATCAGTAAAACTTTGTAAACAGTCCTCACAATGAACACCGTTCCTCTGGCCCAAGATCAGTAAAACTTTGTAAACAGTCCTCACAATGAACACCGTTCCTCTGGCCCAAGATCAGTAAAACTTTGTATACAGTCCTCACAATGAACACCGTTCCTCTGGCCCAAGATCAGTAAAACTTTGTTAGGACCAGTAAATTTTTCAGTTTTTATTTAGATATATATTTATATCTAATAAATTCTAGAATTTGATTCGGAAGAGTAAATTCAAATTTTCATTTCGAGGACTGCTGAAAAAAATGAAATGAAACGGTTTTACAATATTTATGTAAGGCAAGGTAGATTTCTGTGAGTGTCATGTTGAATAACAATTATCTTCAATTTAACAACTTAAAGATTAACTGTCCACATGAAAGGTAACAGGCTCCATGGAGTCTCTTGTTCAGCTATATTGTGGCAAGGAAAAATTATTTTTATATTAAGCAATAATGATGCCTGCTTTGTATTAAACCAAGACTAGCTTACTGAAACGTTGGTCCACAGAGAGACATGTCTCTC
The DNA here is from genome assembly GCA_002080005.1 of Gigantidas platifrons. Taxonomy (NCBI): domain Eukaryota; kingdom Metazoa; phylum Mollusca; class Bivalvia; order Mytilida; family Modiolidae; genus Gigantidas; species Gigantidas platifrons. Next base: position 327,947 of record MJUT01013491.1, read on the forward strand.
CACTCTGATACAGTATCCTGACCCGTCAATCAACCAGTCTTTTTACTTACTCATTAATAATTATGTGTCTATTAGATTAAAAAAAACCCAGCAAATACCATTTTTTTTTGGTTTCTACCAAACATGGATAAAACCACGAAATTCATTTAGAGATGCGAAATTATTACACGTCAGAGTTGGTGTACTATCCTATATGTCATAAACAACTATTAATATATGTGTAACAAACATTTTTGAAACCAACATTATTTCATATTTAAAGAGGCAAGCACACTAAATATTACACCTCCATGTGGTCCAATAACTCATTAACAACTATATATCATAAACAACTAAATTGTATCTATTTGTGATGAAAACTGTTACAAACAAACAATCCTATATATTGTTTAATAACAGATTTTCATTTTTGTTTGTTTTAAAGACCCTCACTAGCCAAGAGACCAATCTTATATAACCCTTGTCTAGAGAAGATCCCAATTAACTACATTATATCCACAATTCATAATCTTTTGAAAGGGGTAAAAAAAAGCTAAAGTACTAGTAGAAAATGCACAGGTTACAATCTGAGATAAAAGGCTATGTGCAACATGATATTACCGCAGCATGACATGTGAACAAGTTTACATTTGAAACAAGTGCATATGTATTCTGCTTTAAAATTATAAATTGCTGAACTCAATGTATTTGATACAGTAACAAGGGCTTTCAATATTTTCAAGTCTACCAGTACTTCTTCACTTATTACAGGTGGTACTTTTTATTAAAATTTGAAAAATTTTCATGAATATCTTATACAACACTCTTTAAAATCAGGAGGTACCATATTAGGAGGCTAAAAGTCAGGAGGTACCATATTAGGAGGCTAAAAATCAGGAGGTGCCATATTAGGAGGCTAAAAATCAGGAGGTACCATATTAGGAGGCTAAAAATCAGGAGGTACCATATTAGGAGGCTAAAAATCAGGAGGTACCATATTAGGAGGCTAAAAGTCAGGAGGTACCATATTAGGAGGCTAAAAGTCAGGAGGTACCATATTAGGAGGCTAAAAGTCAGGAGGTACCATATTAGAAGGCTAAAAGTACCTGGTACCACCTCTTATTGAAAGGCCTGAGTAATATGATGGAGAAATTAATTTACTGGACCAACTTTATTTTGGGGATTTGTGTCATTTTACTATTTTAAGTGTTGGCCCCCTTTAAGCCCCCTTTAAGCCCTTAAATCTTGGAAACCGTAAGCACTAGATATTTTTCTATATTTCGAGAGATGTTTAGTTATTTTATCTGACTCGTTTTACTATTTAAAATGTTGGTCCCTTTAGCCCCCTTAATTCTTGGAAATCGTAAGCACTAGCTAGTTTTCTGTTATTCGAGACACATTTAGTTCTTTTGTCATTTCATATTGATGAACTACAATTTGTTGTTAACAATTGATTAAAAATAGAATATCCAATAAATATTAATTAAATCATACAAGTAATTTAGTAATAAGACTGAATGACTGTCATAGTAAATGTTATGCATACTAATTAAATAAATGTTATTGATGTATTTATGAAGAACTGTAACTCTGTCATGATTTTTTTTCTCTCTGATGTGGATAATCAGCCATGAAAATGCTTTAATTATATTTGACACATCACAAGTTATTTAAGTTTGTGGTTGTGGTCATGAATACTAATTTGCAGAAAAAAATCACCTCATCAAAGCCATGACAAATTTCTTTTGTCAGCAGTCGACTTAATATTAGTATGGATATTTGTGAAATAACAACGGATTGTCTGAGAAACCATTGTATGAACAGATAAATACAATTTTTTCCCTATGTTGTGTCACTATTATTTTTTTTTCTATGTTGTGTCACTATTATTTTTTTCTTTGCGTGGTCAATATATATAGGTCATTGGGTCATAATAAAAGTACTATCTATTCTTGGAAATAATATTTCGTCACTTGAAAATGAAATTCCTTTAAAAAAGATTGATTTATGATTGATTGGTGTTTAATGCCACTGTAAAAGGAAAAAAATAGTTTTAGAATTCAGTATAGACAAAAAAATTCTACTAAAAGTACAGTTGTACTATCCATGCCAGTTCATAGACAATTTAGGCAAGTGTTGTTTACACATGGCTGTGCAAACTATATTTTATATTGCATAAATAGAAACGTCAATGGTTTCACCCTAACAGGAATCAAACCAAAGATAGACTGGTAGAAATCTTGTTTTTAGTTAATGGTTTCACCCTAACAGGAATCAAACCAAAGATAGACTGGTAGAAATCTTGTTTTTAGTTAATGGTGTCACCCTAACAGGGATCAAACCCAAGATAGACTGGTAGAAATCTTGTTTTTAATTAAAGGTTTCACCCTAACAGGGATCAAACCCAAGATAGACTGCTAGAAATCTTGTTTTTAGTTAAAGGTTTCACCCTAACAGGGATCAAACCCAAGATAGACTGCTAGAAATCTTGTTTTTAGTTAAAGCTTTCACCCTAACAGGAATCAAACCAAAGATAGACTGGTAGAAATATTGTTTTTAGTCAATGGTGTCACCCTAACAGGGATCAAACCCAAGATAGACTGGTAGAAATCTTGTTTTTAGTTAATGGTTTCACCCTAACAGGAATCAAACCAAAGATAGACGGGTAGAAATCTTGTTTTTAGTTAAAGGTTTCACCCTGACAGGGATCAAACCAAAGATAGACTGGTAGAAATCTTGTTTTTAGTCAATGGTTTCACCCTAACAGGCCCTCTATTATTTATTTTGTATATTAACGATATTGCTGAGAATCTAATCTCTCTTAGCCGACTTTATGCGGACGACACTTCCTTCAGCTATTCCAGTCGTGATGAATTACAGATAAAAACTGTGATTGATCACGACTTGAAAGAGCTGGATGAATGGTCAAAGAAATGGTTGATGTCTTTTAACCCGGATAAAACAGAAATTATGCTATTTTCAAATACGGAAATTCCAGAACTAAATTTTACATTTAATGGAAGAACTATTCCAATTACAAATTCTCATAAACATTTAGGAGTTACATTCAGCAGCGATGCTAAATGGAATACACATATAGAAAATATATTATCAAGTATTTACAAACACCTGAATGTTCTTCGAAAGTTAAAATATAAACTTTCCAGGAAAAATCTAGAGAAACTCTATTTAGTTTATATCAGACCAATTTTTGAATATGCTAGCGAAGTATGGGATAATTGTGGAGTTGGAAATTCTTATAAACTTGATCAGTTGCAACTTGAGGCTGCTAGAATCGTTACTGGTCTTCCAATATTTGCTAGTTCCATTCTAATTTATAAAGAGTT
>MJUT01013491.1:335888-358281 GCA_002080005.1 Gigantidas platifrons
GGATGAAGTTTAACATACCGGTAGGTCCTTTACCAGAATTGTAATTTTGGTGCTGATCGGTAATTAAACATGGCTGCCAGGGGTAGATAATGTTTTCTGATTCGTCAATCTTTAAAAATCTTCTGGTCAGAAACTACTGATTCAATTGAATTTGTTTTCTGGTGTGAATGATCTATGGATGGTCCTCTACCTAAATTTTAAATTTGGTTCCGATTGGAAATTCAAGATGGCCGCCATAGATGAACAAAGTTTAACATAGAAGCCTACAAGACCCAATGGGAATTTGTACTGAGTTGTTCTTCTCAGAAAGTACCAAGCCAGTTGACTTGATTTGTTCTATGCAGCTCCTATCTGCAAACAGAAAGACTTGAAAAATATGCTTGTTGATAACCTTCTTCAAGAATTAAAACTTAAGCAGTCTAATATACTTACCATGGGAGATTTTAATTTTGACTTTAGGTTTTCATAATTTATGGAGCACACATTCAATAGTAAGCAAATTGTGTCTTAAGTCGCAAGAAAATATGAATCTTTGTTAGACTTCACGTTCCTAAGGATTTACCCTGCCAATTATTACCAGGTGAGCGATGACAGGCTCTCCAGAGCCTCTAGTTTTTAGTTAAAGGTTTCACCCTGACAGGGATCAAACCAAAGATAGACTGGTAGAAATCTTGTTTTTACTCAATGGTTTCATCCTAACCGGGATGCAAACCAAGATTTTCCACAGTGGAGGCATTTACATGCTAATCATTACACCTCCAAGGTGTTCTACTTTATATAATTAATATGTACTCAATATTTAGTATTAATGTCAATTGAGCAATTTGTCAGTATTTTCTTGGCGATAATAAGTTGCATTCAATGAAATTATGATGATGATATTCACTTTGTAATAGACCAACACACTTAATTGGATTTTTATAACTCACTGAAGCAGCTGTCACCTGTTATACCTGTCGCTCCACTTAGACACATTAATTATCCTGATTCCGATCCAACCTATCTTTACTGTTACTCCTTAAAGCTGCATGCCTAGCAGAGAAGCAGCCAATACCAATTTGATAGGTCCAAAAAAAATATATGTGTGTTTAGGGTTCCATCCCTAATAAAATAGGGTAGGTAGGTAGGGAATTTTTTTTTTCAAAATATTTTTACATTAAGTTAATGTGGAAGAAATCCAAAGTTTAACAGTGCTTAAGCCAAAATGACCATAAAAATGTTAGGGTAAGCATTTTTGAGAGCAAAATATTTTGGCCTAGACTTTGATTTAACCTAACAGGGACTCGCATCCATGATCTACTGCACTCGAGACCAGCATGCTTACCATTACACTTCAAATGCGGTTTCAAAGTAAGAGAGTCATATTTTGGCCTTGATTATATATATATTCTTCGATATACAGATTCTGATTACCCCTTCGGTATCTTCAACTCTTCTTATATTGAAGTTAGATTTACATCAATCAATACCTATGCAATCATTGCTTATCAGTATTAACATTGCTGTTAGTTTGATTCCTCTGAGTAGCCAGATATACTTATACAATTGTCGATTTTTCTGTGGTTTTCTACAGCTACTCTGGTTTCCTCTACCAATAAAACTGATATCAGTGATATAACTGAAATAGTGTTGACAGTGGTGTTTAACACCAGAAACCAAATGGAAACAATTACAGTGAAACCTGTATAAACCGAACCCTGAATAAACCGAAATCCTGAATAAACTGAACTTCAAATAAAGTTCTAATGTAGGAAATCTTTGTCAATTTAACCTGTATAAACCAAACACCTGTCTATTCCGAACACAAAAGTTGGTCCCAAGGAGGTTTGGTTTAGACAGGTTTCACTGTAAACACCCTTTCAAGTCAATAAAATGGCATCTACCTCCAGTTGTCTGTGTGTTGTTTGTCAGAACACATGGTGTTCAGGAGATAATTATTTTTCACACTTGATTCATTTAAAGTTTTTCATGTTGTTATTATTGATGCCAATTTTAAGGTCAGGGTAGATTTGGGCAATTTTCAGGACAGGAGACTTGTTTGCTTGCAAGTGATATTTTGTTTTTATAAAACTTATTGTTGTTTTCGTGTCAGTTTGTTTATGATCAGCTGTATCATGGCAAGAACAAGTTGCATTTTGATGAGATGATGATAATATCTGCTTTGTATTCGACCAACATCTAAGTTAGATTTTTATAGTGCAAGCTCACTGAAACAACAGTTTGTGTGTAGATATGTCGCTTCACTAGAACACTTTACCCTGATTCCAAGCCAACCCGTGTTTACTTTTACCATTTAATACTGTGTACTTAGTGGAAATTAGCCACAAACACCAATTTTATAGTCCTTGGTTTGACCTGACCAGGACTCGAACTCATGACATACTTCACTTGAGACCAGCAAGCTAACCATAAGTTACACAACCTTTTGTGTGATTTTGAATAACATGTTTACTATATAGCTTTGGAAAAGTGGTAGATATATTCACTATATGCTTATCTATCGATTGGTAGTCACAATATAACTGAAATATTGTTGAAAGTGGTGTTAAACACCATAACCCAAACCCCTCTATTGGTAGTAATTCAGAACTTATCATGTGCATCTATATTATTTTTTGTATGCAAATTAAAAGTAGTAATTATCAGCTCCCTTCCTCTTAACACATTGAATTTTCCATTTCTGTTCATCTTACCATGAAGTTATTGTCCTTTGATAAATTATTTGGCTTTCCAAACTTTTGACATTGAAAATACCTAATGAAGGTTATTCTAGAAACTTGTACTCACTAAAGTTCACATATACCTTCTTATTACATGATTGGAGAAAAACAAATCTTCAACGATATGGATTTTAGATTTGGAATATGATATTCAAATTCCTGAAGTGTCGACTTACATTGGATCTGGTTGTTTGTTAGCTTTTTTTCTTTTTTGAAAATTACATCCCATGACAATATGACAAATTTAGATGAAAAATGTCAAAGGAAAAGTTTGTAATATCACTCCTTGAACACTAGTGACACTTGTTTTATCCTGCAGTCATTTAACAGTTAAGTATAGGATACCGTACATTTCAAACAAAAGAACTGTTCTTTATTGGATCTGGGAGGCTTTTTTCCACACGAGTACACAGGTGAAGGCCGAAACAAAGACAATAAAATACCACCTGTCAACTGATAAACAAAAACAATAAAAGGTGTCTGCTGATAAACAAAATCAATAAAAGGTGCCAACTGATAAACAAAAACAATAAAAGGTGTCTGCTGATAAACAAAAACAATAAAAGGCATTGGCTGATAAACAAAAACAATAAAAGGCATCGGCTGATAAACAAAAACAATAAAAGGTGTCTGCTGATAAACAAAAACAATAAAAGGTGTCAGCTGATAAACAAAAACAATAAAAGGTGTCAGCTGATAAACAAAAACAATCAAAGGTGTCGGCTGATAAACAAAAACAATAAAAGGTGTCTGCTGATAAACAAAATCAATAAAAGGTGCCAACTGATAAACAAAAACAATAAAAGGTGTCAGCTGATAAAAACAATAAAATGTGTCAGCTGATAAACAAAAACAATCAAAGGTGTCAGCTGATAAACAAAATCAATAAAAGGTGTCGGCTGATAAACAAAAACAATAAAAGGCATCGGCCGATAAACAAAAACAATAAAAGGTGTCTGCTGATAAACAAAAACAATAAAAGGTGCCAACTGATAAACAAAAACAATAAAAGGTGTCTGCTGATAAACAAAAACAATAAAAGGCATCGGCTGATAAATAAAAACAATAAAAGGTGTCAGCTGATAAACAAAAACATTAAAAGGTGTCAGCTGATAAACAAAAACAATCAAAGGTGTCGGCTGATAAACAAAAGCAATAAAAGATGTCAGCTGATAAACAAAAACAATAAAAGGTGTCAGCTGATAAGCAAAAACAATAAAAGGTGTCAGCTGATAAACAAAAACAATAAAAGGTGTCAGCTGATAAACAAAAACAATAAAAGATGTCAGCTGATAAACAAAAACAATCAAAGGTGTCGGCTGATAAACAAAAAACAATAGTCTGCTAGTGGAATTTTATCAATTTTTTTTTCTGGTATCCTTTTGACATGCTTTACCTGTTGAGCTGTAGTAAACTAGCTGTAAATCAGTTCAAGTCCTCTTGACATAATATATCATAAGGACACAAACAATGGATAATTGTATTTTTTTTTCTTATTTAATATAAAATATAGCTGTTTATGGCTTCATACAATTTTTCTGCAGGATAAGCACAATGTTAATGCAGTGTCTTAAAATATACAGTTTGTGTAAAGGTAAACATCTCCTTTGTCCTAGTTTAACTCTGCTGCCTACATATAAACTTTGTATTTTAAGACACTGCATTAATAATTGTATATTTATGGTTATCATCACCAAAAGTTATATATGGATAGAGACCTGAAAGTGGATCTTTAAATTTAGTAGTATAAAGTACTGGACAGGTGTAAATGGAAAGGCTTCCAGTTGTAGAGTTATAGAGTTAGACTGCTTTTGAAAATCAACTAAAAATATATAAAAAATACTGCCATGTCATAAATCATATCTTTTATAAACATTAATTTCTGTGTTTGGAAGGTTTGTAATTTGCCAGTGTTTGGTGTTTTTGTAGTTGGTTGACCAGTACTGTTTAGCTGCTTTTTATTCTCAATCATACCCCTGGCATATATATATACTGATATAGTAAAATACTTCTAAATTATCCCATGCAAGAGAACCAACCCCTTTTATAGGGTCATTTTTCATTCCAGAGAAAGGGTGGTCTGATGTGAACCACTGTACATGATATCTGTTACTAAAGCAATATTTAAAATTATAGCCTTCAACACCAAGTCATTTTAGTGATGGAAAATATTATTGCTGATATGATGATTGGATTTTGTACCAATGAAATGCCCCCAGGGTCTACTTAGTTCAGTTTTGGAGTAGGTGGGGGTTAAAATATTGTTGCTGTACTGAAATATTGTTGATAGACAATTGTTCAGTAAATCTTCTTTATCAGGTGAGCAATGCAGGCTCATGTGAACCTCTAGTTTTTATAATATACAAACTAAATGATTTTATTTTTCTAGGAAATTGATGCAAGACTTAGTTTAACTGAATGTGTGCCATTTGAACAAAATATAGTGTTTGTTATGGATTTATGTAAAACCAATTCGTCACATAATCATTAGTAAAAATTCTCCCGTATGACAATGTAATCCCAATGCTATTCATTTTATTTATTCTATTTGAAGATGTTTTGCATATCTCTTATTGTACTTCTCGTGTAGACAGCCAACGATTGATCCGAACGTAATGTGAATTGCTCTCATAAGACTTATAAAAATACGACTGTATTTCCTCTCGACATGCCTTGAATTTAAAGTGAATAATCAGATCGCCTGTCATGTATGCCTGGATGTGACGAGTGTCTCAATGAAGTTAATACACTGCTTGTTTGTACACCGTGTTAAATTACATGTTCTTTTTAAAAACGGATTTAAAACTAAATAAACTAGGAACGTGATCGGAAATTTAATTTATTTCACAAATGTTTAAATATTCAAATTTAAATCCTGACAAACTTCAACTGTTACTCGAAATCCATATTACTATATATAAGTGGTCGTTTGAAATAAAGTACATGCAGTTATGTTCTTGTTTCAAGACCAAAGACATTTGCATCCATATTTCATGTGGTTTTCCCTTAACCGTCTCGTTTTTCAAAACCAAAATATCTTATATTAAATTAATTTTATAGATACAATATTGCATACCTGCTAACTAAAAGGTGAAAACATATTTGTTAATCTTTTTGCACTTGAACATAACATAACGAGATCGAATCCTCGGTTTTCTTTGTATAACTGTACCAGTTGTGTCTGCATTTTCCTTTTGATCATGTTTCTACCGATCATTTCTTTTCCTATTAGCTAACAGTACTTTTATTTTGCATTTTCCGTGGTTTTCTATCTACTTAATGCATTTCCTATGACTGTTTATGCAACATTGGTCTTGTAATAATCTTGTATTGCTCTGTTCACAGTTTGACAGTTTTAGAGTCCGGCTAAATTTTCTGGAATATCTGTATTAACACTCGGAAGGTTTCTATTACATCTTTTATGAGGAGCCGTCGTGATCGTATGGTTGTTGGATTTACAACTTCATGTGCAATCAGCGCCCATCACTACTAAAGTTGTGAGTTCGAACACCGCCCAGGCGAGGTGTACTCGATACAACATTATATGATCAAGTTTGTCGGTGACTTACGACAGGTCGGTTGTTTTCTCTAGGTACTCCGTTTTCCTCCACCAATAAAACTGACAGCCACGATATAACTGAAATATTGTTGAGAGTGGCATTAAAACACCACAACCATAATTCCTACATCTTTTATGAAAACAAATGAACTGATAACTAGGTCTCGCTTCAAATCAATCGGAACATACACACACACAAAGACTACTGTGTATGTTGATGGAAATCCAGCTCTTGGCTCGAGACAGACATAAACTGTTTTGAATTGATTTGATCATGTTTTATATAATTAGCAAGAATGGATTTTGTCCTTAATGAGTGAACATGTAAGACTGACCATCTGGGGTCCGTTGTTCAACTTGTGATTTATCTAACGAGATACAACGGACCCCAGAATTTCAGTTTAACCATCTGTTTTATGTGTGAAACCCCAATGATCCTGATATTGTTTTTGCGGTCGTCAGTATTACATGAAAGTTTGAAAGTTACATAACTGTCGTGCTAAGACAATTATAAACTAAATAGTATAAATATTTGATTGTACTACCAGAAATTGAAATTAACTAGTTATAATACTAATTTTACCGACCACAAGAAGAACAACTCCTGTATCAACCGTACTCTCGGCAGGCTGACCCTGAGCTTGGGACAGGCTAAAAAATGTGGAGAGGTTATACCTGTTGATGATATCCCAGCCATCATCTAATGTAAACTATATTTTTGTTTATCAAAATGTGGGCGAAAAATCTACTTGACATATCCTATTAGAAAAGTTCGTCTAAATTTAATTTGAAAAAAAAACCTCGTTAACTTAACTCTGAGAGTAATACTTAGCATGTGCGTGTCTGTTGACTATATATAAAACCCATACTATCCGACAAGCCAAAAATAGGGAGGAACCATATAAAATATAAAAGACATATTATATTAACATTCGTCACTTTTGAACTTTCCTGACTTATTTTTTTCCCCTTCTAATTACGAATTCCAATAGATCAATGGTCCCTTTAGTTCCATCATGAAGCTGATTTCGTTTGATTGAATGTTCTAGTTTTTTTCTTTCATGCAAATAAAAAATACTTCTTCGTTAATGACACTGTTTGTGATTAAAATGGAAATGTTACAGAAATGCGACACGATCCGCAATTCGTAGCATGCAAACGAAGATTCATAATTTGTTTCAACACGGAAGGTTTTGATTTATAGTTATTTTTCTTGACATCATATAATGAAAGCGAGGGTAGAAAACATTTAATTTTCATCACAATCGCCAATATCTATGATCAAAATTCAATTTGGCGTTGTTATGAATGTAATTTATATGCTTTTTGCGTGCCTATGGTCATTCAAAGGTTTGGAATGATTAATGTCGGATAAATATATTGAATTATCAAATCAGTTGATTCTAACAATGTCTGTCGGGTCTGACTCCATTGCACGATACCCTGTCATCAGCATATATATTTTCTGAGAATCGCGTGACTAAAGAATCAATTATCTCTCGTTTAGGGAAGGGCATATTGATAGTTCTTGGTTTATATTGCGAACCCCAACAGAGTTGGCTTTTAAAACAAAGTTCCATATTATTTTCCTGCACGCAATGCATTTGTAATTTAATTTGTTAAAATTCATCCATGTGCAAGTGAAGTTTTGCTTGAACGGTTTAAACAATATATACAAAGCAATTTTTAAATTGTAAATAGATAACTATGATTACATTATTACATGTGACATACTTGGAGATCATATTAGGAATATAAAATACTTTATTTGTTATTATTAGCATGTTCAAACTTGAGAATTTAAATGACCGTCATATTTCTATAATTATTGTTTGTTTAGTAATGGGTTACACATTAATAATGGTAATAGGTGTTTTCCATGTTTTATCCACCTCGTCGTTAATCACGTGTCATTTAACAGGCAATCTCAAGACACCATTTTAAAATTTATAAAGAAAAAGTTGTAGGCTTTGTCCGGAGATTTTAATCGAATAACAATTAAAACAAGGTTGTAGTATCTACCAATATCTGTGGATACTAGTACTCCATGAAGATGGTAGTCTTGTGGTCTTCCTTGATACCAGTACACTATGTAGATGATATTCCTGTAGTCTTCCTTGATGCTTGTACACCCAGTAGATTGTAGTCTTATGGCTTTCCTTCACACTACACGGTGTAGATGGTTGTTCTGTGTTCTTCCTTGATGTACACCTTGTTGCTGGTTGTTCTACGTTCTTCCTTGATGTACACTTTGTAGCTGGTTCTACGTTCTTCCTTGATGTACTAGGCGTAGATGGTTGTTCTACGATCGTCCTTGATGTACACTTTGTAGCTGGTTGTTCTGTGTTCTTCCTTGATGTACACTTTGTAGCTGGGTTTTCTGTGTTCTTCCTTGATGAAAATTTGTAGCTGGTTATTCTACGGTCTTTCTTGATGTACTAGGTGTAGGTGGTTGTTCTACGTTCTTCCCTGATGTACACTTTGTAGATGGTTGTACTGCGTTTTTCCTTGATATACACTAGTTCACTTTGTAGATGTTTTTTCTACGTTCTTCCTTGATATACACTAGTTCACTTTGTAGATGGTTGTTCTGTGTTCTTCCTTGATATACACTAGTACATTTTGTAGATAGATGTTGTACGTTCTTCCTTGATGTACACGGTGTAGATGGTTGTTCTGTGTTCTTCCTTGATATATCGGTATACTGATACATTTTGTAGATGGCTGTTGTACGTTCTTCCTTGATGTACACTGTGTAGATAGTTGTACTGCGTTCTTCCTTGATATACACTAGTACATTTTGTAGATGGTTGTACCTTCTTCCTTGAATGATGTACACGGTGTAGATAGTTGTTCTGTGTTTTTCCTTGATGTATACTGATACATTTTGTAGATGGCTGTTCTGCCTGCTTTCTTGATAACAGATACATTGCCAACAATAGAAGCAAATTATGATTATTTAAAAACTTTCACAGTACAAAGAAAACTGTATAACCTAACGGCTTAAGTCAGTTTCGAATGGAAACATACTAAATATCATCAAATAATTTCCCCTTCCTTTGGTTCCCTCCCACGTTTATTTAATGCTAATAATATTGCAAGTACATGTGATACGCATTACTCAGTATAGCATAATTTTATTATTTTTTATATTGGCGAATTTCTCCTTTATCTGACTTACTACACTGCTCATGAGTCTGATGCTGTTTTGTCTTGCAGGATCGTTATTTTTTCCGGGTACTCCGGTTTCCTCCACCAATAAAACTGACAGCCACGATATAACTGAAATATTGTTGAAAGTGGCGTTAAACACCATCAAACAAACAAACAAATTTTGTTATTGTGGTTTGCTGAAGTATTATTTTCAGATTGCTATTTAACCTTAATCACAGAACTTGACCTTGAAGTATAAAGTAAATCCAATAAGAACTAGTGACATTAAAAAATAATAAAAATAAAGTGATAAATGTCGATCGAAACAACTTGAGAGATAGTAAACTAATTCTGATATGATGACGTCATTAATGATAAAGCACGTTGTAATATGTGTAAAAGTGAACTGGTAAAAGGACAAGACATTTGATCTGATTCGTGCTAGTTCTACCAAAATGTGAAAAAATCAATATAAAATCTTTAAATGCACGTTATCACATTGGAGGGTTGGCCGGATCCGGACAAAAATCTAACGATTCATTATTATCGTTTTTTTTCCTTGATCCTTTTAGTTTAGTTGTTAAAATCGAATCCTAAATGATTTTTTTGTTGTTGAGAAAATGAACATTCTAGATCAACCAATCAGGTAGTTTGAATATGGCAATGGTACTAAAATTGCACCTCACAATGTTTGCAAGGAAAATGTTCTTTAAAATATTGAGTCTGAAATTTGTTTTATGGTCCTTGCTATATACAGTGTTCTGGGTGGTCAATGTTTTAGGAAAAGTACTAAAATTTTACTCAAAAGCAGTGTGTCCGCAAGTCCATAGGTGATTTTCATAAACGTGACAACTGTGAGTCCGTAGGTGTATTTTCCATTATGTTATGCACGTGGACAAAATGTCACAATATGCTGTGTCTGTGGACAGGTGTGTTTTTAATTAATAATGAAAATATTTACTTTACTCTGAAATTTACACCAAGTTTGTTGACATTTTGTAAATACTAACATGCTTCTTGTTTTTATTTGTGTAAATATTTACGTATTCAACTATTTGCTTGGCTTAATTGATTTTGTAAGGAAGTTTTAAACTATTTTCTTAGCTTGAATTTTTAGCTCATTAAAGCTCCATACAAGGTCATCACTGCATCACTTTGTTGTCGTCTGCGTCCGTTAAAGGGGCATTCTCTGCCAAATCGAAAATGTTTGTTACCCATAAAAACTATCAGATATGATTGACGCCTTAATAAAACGTGTTTCTGTAACTTATAAATGTTATGAAATGTACCCGCATCGGGGAAAAAACCTGCAACTTCTCGTGTTTTGAGATCGATCAAATCAGTACATCAATGCACTTATTTCTTATTTTTTGTGAATCTGCTTTTAGTCGGTATTAATTACGGACAACTTGCATGGTTCTTTGTCTTCTCCGGTGAGTTCTTTATATGACCCTAAAAATTTTGACTTAAAATGGAAATTCTAAAAAAAAATCGATTCCACTCAGACGTTTCAAAAGGTTATGACGAACATAGACGTCAGACCGACGGATGCGTCAATTAAACAGTACACACGATGTCTGAACCGTTTTTCGTACAAAGATATAGATGGAAACGTGATTTCCGAGTTTGGTCAAGACATAGTGACCTCCCTTTTCTCATTATACATAACCACATAGCAAAAACAATACGGATTTGTCCACCAATGAAACCACCGCCGCCCACGATATTACTGCAGTATTTTGGACAGTGACATAAAAACAAATAACCTCACATAACATATTTTAGTATTAAAAAGTCAATGTGCTACACTTACAATTCTTAGTTCTTATATATATTTTATGTAAGACAAATGTAATAAGACTGATGACGTCACATAAGTATGTTTCATGTAGAATATTAATTAATCTCAAAGTACAAAAAGAAGCAAATATAGGTGTATACATACAAATTATCCATTGCAATATTGGCAAAAATAACCGAAGTGGATGTTTTGAAATTGCTGGCATCTCCTGTCTCATTGTTAGCACAAAACAATGTTTTAACTCAAAACATTTGTTAAGGACAAGAGTCCACAAGTTTACATTGAAAACATATGTGCAATTACTGAGACTGGAAATTTCCAACGAATGTATCAACAAATTCCGAATAAATCAACCGATTTATGATGGCAGCTTTAGACAACGTTGTTTTTTGAGTGAATGAGTGATTGTTGTTTAACAAGTGAGCAATTTTTAAGCTCTATCATGTCGAGAACAAGTTAGAATTCGATGAAATAATGATGTTCGCTTTGTATGAGACAAACACCAGAGTTGGATGTTTATAGTGTCAGTAGTTCAGGGAAACAATAGTCCACGGGTAGACATGTCGCTCCACAAACACCAGAGTTGGATGTTTATAGTGTCAGTAGTTCAGGGAGACAATAGTCCACGGGTAGACATGTCGCTCCACAAACACCAGAGTTGGATGTTTATAGTGTCAGTAGTTCAGGGAGACAATAGTCCACGGGCAGACATGTCGCTCCACAAAACCAGAGTTGGATGTTTGTAGTGTCAGTAGTTCAGGGAAACAATAGTCCACGGGCAGACATGTCGCTCCACTAGGACACATTGCGCTGATTCAGAACCAACCAGTCATTGCTCTTACTCTTTAATGATGCGTGCTTAGCTGAGACGCAGCAAATACCAATTTTGACCCGACCGGGACACGAACCCACGATCTATCGCAGTCGAAGCGAGCACGCTAATAATTACAACACCTATTAGTCCTATGCCTTTATGTTGTCTTTTGCTATGAAATTATCACAGATAAGAAAATATAATTACATGAAAATGAAACGGGGATTGGTAAACGTTTCAAATACTAGAGGCACCAAGCTGTAACTGAAATATTGTTGAAAGTGGTGTTAAACACCATAAACCAAACCAAATAGTTCAGGATATAATTTTAGTGCCAATGATAAGAAAATATACATAATTTATTGAAGATTGAATATGAAAATGGACTTATTTAATGAATACGAAATTAAACCAAATAAGAATGGCCAGGCTCTGAACCCGACAAGAAACATTGTACAAGAAACATTGTATATTTATATTTATATATATATATGTATAATTGCCTCCAATTACAATAATCAATGTATGCAATTTGTTTGCCCCTATTGTGGGCCCATTGATTGGAATAATAAATATTCTATATGTCTATATTATAGGAAATGTTTGCCACAATTTAAACACCCAAAAAAAAAATAATAAAAATAAACAAACAACACCCCCTTTTTGACACTTTGTCCTATGTATTATCTATAAACACTTGTGTACATACTGATGATACGTCATAACTAATTTAATTATGCTTTGGTTTCGACAATACAACTATTACGATGTGGAATTTGTAGCTAAGGTACTTAAATTAACAGTAATAATACGTCACGTTCTTTTTTGAATTGGCAAGGCTTACAATTTGCAACTGTGCCAAAAAGTTACGCTTTCATATTTTTGTTTTGAAGTATCGACTGGAATAAATTATTTTCATTTAATTTCAGCTGCAATTTAAATTTGATAATGTTTTATATGCTTAAAAACAACATGTTAACATGAGTTGCCACTTTTTATGGCAAAATTTAAAGAAAAATCGCTAGCGTGAAAGCAAAAACATATTATTGTCCAGGTACAAAGGGTATAAGGGTATTGAAACTAAATTATCCTTTTTAATTTATTTTTAAATTTATTTATTTTTATTATTTTTCTTCTCAATTGTGAGTTCTTGTCCCCACTTTTCGTACGAGTCCTTTCTGATAATCTCCCACCCCCCTCCCTTTACTACTACACCACTGGGTTAATATATTATTGCTGTAACTTTTGTAATTTTGTTGATTTTTTGCAAATATGCAAATTAAGCATAATTTGATTGAAAATGCTTTTGTAACCTATTTCTCAGAAACAACTTGACCAAATTACATCACTCTTTGACAGAATGGTCATTGGATCGTTCTCTTTGAAAACTATGTCTGTCAGCCCCGCTTGGTAAGAAGGGTATATGGAATATCATACTTGGCATACAAAATCGTATTTATCCCACAATGAGTTGCATATTTCATTTACTGTATAAAGGGTATTATTACATACTTAGTTAAAATAAAGGCATTTTTGTATGACCAATATGACCGGAATTAAACTGTCCATATTTTCACACCCCGGGAAAATAACCTTTTATTGGATTACTACACGATCATTTCCATATCGAGGCCCATATTGGCCTGGGCCAATATGGGCCTCGACTTCGTCTCAGGCCAATATGGGTGTCTCTTTTCTAGATGTCGGAAGTATGTAATAAATAGTTTAATACATGGGCATTTCCATATTGGCCTGGTGATCATCCCTCGACCCATATTAGCCCTCAACTGCGTCTCGGGCCAATATGGGGGTCTCGGGATGATAACCAGGTCAGGATGTATTAATCTGTATTTATTTTGTATCTGTATATTATATAACCTTGGAGTTCTGCTGGGGGCACGAGGTGGAATGTTCAATGGAACATATCCATAAGCACGGTCCCGTGGTGGCCCTTGCAGATATCCAATGTTTCATCCATAAGTCCAAATATACTATCCACTTCATAGTACAAACTAAGATATGCATTACAAGGATTACATTTTTATTTATATTTTTGTTGGTATGTGTGATATCGTTTCTTGGAATTTCCTGGATTACACTTTGGCAGAGATCATGTACAATAGTACCACATATACTGTATGAGTGTATCACTACTGAGTATACTATCAATTAAGATTATTGACATTTACTGTTTATAGCAATGTACTGTCTACTGTATTAATCATAATTGTTATATTTATGTAACTGCCCCCTGTGGGACCATGATTGGATTAATAAATATTTGAATTTGAATTGTATCAATTTTAACTTCTAAAGTCCCCTGTCACCTTGATCTTATGTAGAGTAGGGGTTAACAGACAAGTACATGTTTGAAGGGTGTCCTCTTCGACGTCATCAAGTCCACTGGTACCTTGATCTTATGTAGAGTAGGGGTTAACAGACAAGTACACGTTTGAAGGGTGTCCTCTTCGACGTCATCAAGTCCACTGGTACCTTGATTTTATGTAGAGTGAAGGTTAATAGACAAGTACAGGTTTGAATGGTGTCCTCTACGACGTCCGCGCTAAACCGTTTAGAATGGCCTTGATATATCGTCCTGTTTATTCGTTTTACCCATTAATTTGTCAGTTATTACTTGTTTGACATTGCAAGATAAAGTCTATATACGTAAATTATCCGTGACTATGAAATTTATTTGTGCGAGCTTTAGAAACGGACAGAAAAGCGAGCCTCTTGTGAGATTCTCTCTCCTCAGTTTATGAAACAAGCTAACAAACCCTGATGATTTTCACCAGCCCGCCTTATCTCCCTTATCTGTTAAACCAATGTCC
Source organism: Gigantidas platifrons (assembly GCA_002080005.1). NCBI lineage: Eukaryota > Metazoa > Mollusca > Bivalvia > Mytilida > Modiolidae > Gigantidas > Gigantidas platifrons. The sequence continues at coordinate 350,767 of MJUT01013491.1, forward strand.
TGTTTTGAAGCTAGTACAGTGTACGTATATCTTCTTTTGTCAACATTCAAGAAAAACATATATTTATGCTTCATTAGCTCGATTTAAACTATTTTTCATACATGTTTTTTTAATATATTATATCATAAATCAGTTGGATGATATGGGTTCCTTAGAATCAATTTTGTTTGTATCCTATAATTTTTCAAATTTAATTTAATCTTACTATAATTCATCATAAAGTGCAACGGAAAGGGGGCAAGACACGATTTAAATTGATTAATATGAGTAATGTACTAAACAATAATATTACCGGCTGTCTATATATATAGTGTTATTCTTGACATGTATAGTTAAATGAACAGGAATTTAAGCTATGTTACGTGGAGGAAGACAACGTACTGTCACGGTTCATATCTCGAGGAAATAGTCTGCCTTGCATATTAGTGTATTCCCTATTCAATAGACAGGACATTAATTTTGACAAGAAAAATGTTGGATATCTTCCAGCTCTGTTTATAACATCTGACGTCATGATCATTGACGAGTATTTGTTTCCATGGTTTGAAATGTAGGACATAAAACTTCTCTCACAATAGATTTTCCGATCGATTGCCGACAGAGACCGCTTTAATAGCAGGTGTAGAATTGCAAATATTACTTCCATGTTTTAATCTTAAATATCGATGCGAGTTGGCTTTTGAACCACTCAGTTCTGCAGAAATGGAATTCATCACGAAGGCTAAATGACACGATCGCACGTAAACCAATACAACTTAATCAGCTTTGTAAAGAATAAAAGGCCATGTAGCACGCAGTCGGGTCATAATAACAACACACAAATTCTCTGTTTTCGTGTTGATGCATACATTTTACGACTTGTTTCATTTCGTATTAGTATGATCTTATTTATGCAACAAATAAAAGTTGAAAATTTGCTGGTCTATTTTTGTCAATTTCCTCTCTCGGCGAATAGAAACATCTGACGTCTTATATAACACGCCTCCCAAGACATTCATTGTCACAAACAGAAATTTAAACATTAGTCTTAAGCATAGAGTTTTTGATGACAATGAATTTTAATACGGATGTACGAGCACTCCACGGTTTCTAGGCAGCTACTAACGATATATGATTTAAACTATTGACGAACGATCAGTCTGTTTTACTATTCAAATCTATTTAAAAACGACAATCGTTGTGTGCGTGCTTAGTATTGAAAAGGATTTTTCCGGTGATAAAATTGATCAACAATATACATTTTGAAGCTTTCGTATCCCTTGGTGATTCATAGTTGTAATAGCAGTGTAAATACATTGCGTGATCACACAAAACGTGAATATCAACAGAGAGAAAAAAAGGTCGATTTAAAAACGCATGCGCATAATAGAAAAACATTGTTAATTTTTCAAGTGGATGGCGGTAGTAGTATGTCATTCATGTTTGTGACAGTCAATGAATTTGTCGTAAATAGAAATGGAGAGGAAAATAACATTTTTATAGTTGAAAGGGATAATTCATAAACAATGTCCATGCCTCACAGGACTCAAAGACAACAGTGTTATTTGTGTGATTTACCTCGTATGCCATGGGCTATGGTTCACGATTTTTCCGAACCCGTGTGTCGGGGCTGTGTGAATTACGAAGGGGCAGATAGGATTGAAATGGTTCTGGACGCGGCTAGACAAATGAAACGTAATCATGGATTTCATGACGGACGTCAACCGATTAAACCACTCGGACAATTGCCAGGAAATAGGCCAAGTATGGAACACATTGAACAATCTCGAGCTTCATCAAATGATCGTTTTGAAGGTAGGCCAAGGGGTGTAATGAATGATTTCCCACCTCGATTAACTAATGGAATGCATAATAGACCCGAAGAAAATATAGTTGAACATTCTAGGGGTCAGATTTTCCATGGGTCTGTGAATCATCGTTCCGTTTTTCCAATGCACCCACCCATTCACAGCACTGGTATGAATGTACCAACTCGCCACCCGTATGGTCCCATGCCCAGTCCCAATATGGGACATGGTCCGGGAGTTGTGGCAATGAATGGAAAACGAGAACACGAGGAGGAGGACCCGAGCAGCAACAATTCAAACGCAGACGATATATTTAAATTTAGCAACCCAGATGAAATTGCTAAAAGACCACCAATTGTGCGGGATTCTACAAACATTCTGTCTTCATCGGCACCTTTTGAAATTCGATTTAAAAAGGATCACAATATTTATGGGAGAGTGTTTGCATTTGATGCCACTACAAAAAATGGCGTAGAATACGAATTAAAAGTTTACATGGAATATCCACTTGGTTCTGGAAATATTTATACTAGTGCCACGAGTGTTGCTAAACAAATGCATTATGACAGTATGAAAGAAATTGGCAAAGGACTTTCTTCTGGTTACAAATACATTGAATATGAAATGAAACACGCTAGTGGGGATTGGAAAAATTTGAGTGATTTATTGTCTGAAACAGTGCGTTTCTTCAAAGAACCCGTCAAGCAAGAACTTACACCCTCTCAATATCAGCATCCAAACTTACCTCCACTCCCAACGCCTGGAAGTATTCACCGATCATCTTTGCCCTCTGGTCATGCAAGAATGATAGGGCACCAGGCTTCGTTTGAAAATCAGATCAAGAAGCGTAAAACGTCCCCAGAACCAGAAAATGATTTTGGTGAGCAAAGAAAACGACAGCAATGGATACAGAGCCAGTCTGAAGCACTAAAACTTACAATTAACTCTGCAACATACGGAACAGCAGGGTCGACGTCGATGTCGCCTCTAAGTAACAGCACACCGACTCCTCCTGATGGAGCCAACGGTCCTCATAATGGACCATCTCCAATGGCAGCTTTGATGAATGTTACGGATAATATAACATCATCTGGCTCTCCTGGGCGTAACGAAAGTCGTGGATCTCACCATTCCCCAAATGGTGTGATTCCGAGAAGCCGATTAACAACTGGACATCCACCCATATCCGATGGCAATATTGGACATTCACATCCAGAATCAACTGTCCCGAGTTCTGAATCTTTGCGATGTACAATATGCCACGAACGCTTGGAGGATACTCACTTTGTTCAGTGTCCGTCAGTTGGAGACCACAAATTTTGTTTCCCATGTTCGAGGGACAGCATAAAACGCCAAGGAGCGGGAACTGAAGTATATTGTCCGAGTGGGAAGAAGTGTCCACTTGTAGGATCAAACGTTCCATGGGCATTCATGCAAGGAGAAATCGCTACAATACTTGGCGAGGATATAAAGGACATGACAAAAATCAAGAAGGAACGCGACACTTGAATTCTTGTTTGTTTACCCAGCCCTGGGTATATTTTTTTCCAAGTGAAGTATCTTTGTCAGATATTTTTGTCGAGATTGAATTGGTGAGATTGAATTGAACTCTTCAGTGTGAGTTCAAAAGGAAGAAAAACGGACTTTTCATTTGTGGAAATAGAATTACGTGTTTGGGATTTACTTTTTTTTTATGGAAAATGTCCGTTAGAATGCAATGGAGTAGACATGTGGTTATGTTGTGACCGAGAAATTGTGATGAGTTGACAGGTTAATTGGGGAAGTCCTGTGTATACTATTAACGACAGGTAGTTTGACATGAATTGGGATATACATATATTTATTGTCATGTGTGCACTATTAAGATATTCATGTGCTTCGAAAGTAGAAGATTCATGTACTGTGACAGTTTTGTACAAATTTCATTTTATATTTAAAACATTTTTTTTTCAATTTGCTGCGTACGTGCTTTACAGCAAGCGTTCGTCCAGTTTATACATTTCTTCATCTACTTTTTTTTTGTTTGCTAATTTTTATAGTATTTTCCTGATCAAGGTACACGTAGTTTGGAGAAAAAAAGCTTTGTCATTGCGGATTATTATATTTCTCAGTTTGAAGTCGGTGTTTCATTCATTTAAAAGGAAGTCATTATGGAAATTATCGTCATCTTGTCAGTGACTATCTCTGATGATTGAAATCAAATTTAAATGACAGGAAAATTATAGGTATTTTTTATTTGTAATGCAGTTTATTTAAGCATACAATTTTTATTTGTGTTGCATCAATTATAAATCAACGACAAATTTAAAGGGATTGTCGGGAAAAAATATGATCTCACCCACAACAAAGTTTTATTTCATTCCAAAAAATGGTGGTCGTTTGTGAATCATCAGTCATTGAGACCAGCAGAAAAGTCAATATTAATTCGTGTAGATTCATTTATAGGCTTGCCCAAAATGTAACCCCAAAATTTTTAAGTCTCATAAAAACGGGTTTTAAAAAACACTTGAGTATTGTTAAAGATTACATCTTTCTTATTTAGAACACTGAGCATTATAAATAATTATAAGTCATAAGTCATAACTTTATTGGTTCACCAATCAAGGGCCCACAGGGGGCATATACAATATGAGCATATTAAAATATAGTTGTTTTACATATGACCATCATAAACATTTATTGAGGATGAGAATGTGGTATCATACAAGACGATTCATGGTTAATTTTTGCTCAAAATAACGGTAATAATAAAATTTTGTTTCAATTTGACGCTTTTAGGTAGTAGATAGGAAAAATAACGGGTTTCACGAATCACGATAAAAAAAACCTCGGGTCCACATGACGCTGACGCCAGTGAAAAAAAGGCGTTTAAATCGACATTCCATCCCCCTTTATCGTGTATCGAAATTATGTGGAAAATCGTCGTTAGACATGTAATTTAGTTACCTGGGTATCATGGTCCTGCATATGCAAACCGCCATTTTTATCTTGAACTGTTTTATTTAAATTCTTATCTTTACATGCCATCATCAACTTTAACAAACACTATAAATGTTGATTGGTTTTCACAAAAGAAGAAATAGTTTAGCTATGTTATGTTTCATCATTTTGTCATTTCAATTTGGTTCATTGTTTTCTTTTTCGTTTCGTTTTTTATTTTCATTTTTGTATTTACTGTTTACTGTTATTGAAAAAGTAAAAATATTTAAAAAAAAAAACATATCTATATTATATATACATGTACTGTTATGTCATTCTCACAGTCATTGTTGTCCATTAATTTAGCTGCCAATTCGCCACTATTTTTATCAACAACATTTTATTTTTGTTTGGCCTCAATGTTTGGCTAAGAGTGGAGGTTTGGGTCCATAATACGAGTTTAACTCCGCCACTTTTTGTTATTGAAGTGTCTGTACCAAGCCATGGAAGTGAGCAGTCATGTATATGGATGTTCAGGGTACATGTATATATATTTTGCCTGTTTCTATGGGGTTTCAAATGGATTTTGGTGTGTTATTATTTTATTTCATTTTACGAATTAAGTTGGATGGAGCTCTGGCAAGTGCTTCCTACACATAGATCAGAGCTCAACAATCATCAGTTTTATCATTTACAAAATTTATAATAAAAACATAGACATCAAATCCAACACACACCACGCGTCTTCGGAATATCACCCTCCGCCAGCTGAGTACTCCCACATATTCAAAATTGAAATGTCAATAAAATATCTTGAAGGTCTTTGGGAGCAGGTGAATGAAATAGCTTTAACAGGACATCAAATATCAGCTGAGGTTACCGATAAGTAACGAACATTGTGCTCTTTGCAACTTATATCACCTTTAAAGCTGTGTCACTTGTAAATTAAGAACCAAGTCAGACAGGAAATGATCCAACAATGATCTACATACTATAATATATAGAATTACTGACTTGTTAGTTCCCTGACACATTGCTTTTAAAGATCATTATAAAAATATATCCTTAATGTTGTCTAAAATGAATATGCCAGCTAGTACTCTCAAGTATTGACATTATTTATGTGGGAGCATATTGAAAAATTGTGAAAGACAGGTTTAGACCTTACATGCTACACTTGTTTATGAATGTACATGCATATATGGTTTAAGAAAAAATTTACCCAACATGAAATTCAAAAATGAATATAAGCCTGATTGGATCATGTAGATTAGCCCAATTTTTTTTCCACCAGTGATCACAATCTTAAAAATGATTATTCAACAAGATTATCGGGTGTATGACCATCACGCATGCAATACCTTATTTTACGTATTGGTCTGTTCTTGTTTGTACACAGAATTATGATTTCATCAGTGTTGTAAAATGTAATCAACTTAAACTGACTGATGCATTTTTAGCCGCATCGGTGGTGTAATTTTTAGCATGCTCCCTCGCGTGTTCTAGTTTTTTTGGTTCGAGCCCCGGTCGGGTAATGTCTAAGACTATGAAAATAGGTAGTTGTTTCTTTTCCACTAAGCATGCAGTATTACGGAGTAAGAGCAAAGACTTGGTTGGGAGTCGGGATAATGTGTGGAGTCTGTGGAGCGACATGTCACCCCAGCGGACTGTTGTTTCTGTGAGTCAGCAATATAAAGATCCAACTAAGCGTGTTGGTCTAGTATAAACTGGACATCATCTCATCTAATGTAACTTGTTTTCGTCATAATACGGCTGAAAAAATTGCTCATTTCGTGTTAAACAACAATCACTCACTTCATTCGTGCATTGTCATGCGTCTCGTGTTTTACCTTACATATCTATAAGAGAGAATATGCATATTTATTGACTATTCAATCTGTATACTTTTATTGGAACCATTAAATAAGTTAAAGGAGAGTTTGAACATACCAAAGGGTTTAATCAGATTCCATTAATCGAAGGACAAACAACACAATGACCAAAAGAAAAATGACAAACAACGACCTGCAAAACACTACACATAAAACTAAAGATCGGGCAACACGACCCACCTGCTAAAAACTGGGGTGAACTCAGGTGCACCGGAAGGGTTATCAGTTCCTGCTCCACATGCTACACCCATCATATTATCTTCGGTTATGGAAATTTTGTTAGACACCAGTATACGTAAATATACGTGAATCCACTACAAAACAAATGGGAGGCAAGACGATTCGAACATCGTTTTTACCCAGAAATCGAAGCTGACATCACAACACGAACCATAAAATATGAAGACATGTAATTAGACAACTCGAACCATAGAATATGAAGACATGTAATTAGACAACAAGAACCATAAAATATGAATCAAAACTTATGTTCCATTGCGGTCATTTTTTTTCAATTATACCTCTGTTGATTTTCTATAGTATAGCTCTTAAATATTAAGGTTGGACCTGACTGCTCTTAAAGCATACATCACTTAGCTAGACACCTTCAAAGATTAACAAATAATGAGGAATTACAGACTTGACAAAGAGTGTGAAACACTTCAAACGGATCATGAAAGAAGCGTTTTAACACACACCAAGTAGTAATTAAAAGTCATAAAGGGAAGGACAGACAATACAATTACCAAAGGAAAAGGAACAGACAATGATCAACAAAACACTACACAGAAAACAGAAGATTATGTAAGATAAACTCCACTAACACAAAACACTACACAGAAAACAGAAGATTATGTAAGATAAACCCCACTAACACAAAACACTACACAGAAAACAGAAGATTATGTAAGATAAAC
>MJUT01013491.1:358841-386882 GCA_002080005.1 Gigantidas platifrons
ACACAGAAAACAGAAGATTATGTAAGATAAACTCCACTAACACAGAAAACAGAAGATTATGTAAGATAAACTCCACTAACACAAAACACTACACAGAAAACAGAAGATTATGTAAGATAAACTCCACTAACACAGAAAACAGAAGATTATGTAAGATAAACCACACTAACACAAAACACTACACAGAAAACAGAAGATTATGTAAGATAAACCAAACTAACAATTGAGGGTAAACACAGCTGCCCCCTGAAGGGGTAAGCAGTTGATAGATCACTCGCCCTTCCTGAATCATGAATCACGACCGAATATGATAACGCTATACCGGTAGTATTATGCTAGAGTGAGCTACAGCACATAAAACACGTAAGTGATGATGCACACGAGTCAAATATGAGTTTCACTTTGCTACAGGACATGAAAAAAACGTAATTGATGATGCACACAGTGAGTCAAATATGAGTTTTACTCTGCTACAGGACATGAAAAAAAAACGTAATTGATGATGCACACGGAGTGAGTCAAATATGAGTTTCGCTCTGCTACAGGACATGAAAAAAACGTAAGAGATGATGCATACTTAATGAGTAAAATATACGTTTCCTCTGCATAAATACAATTTCGAGATGTTTGGATCAAAGGAAATGTGAAGATGCACCCAACATGTTGTTTTATAAACAAATGCAATTATGCATTATCTTCTAAAAATGGTTCACTATTAAGTAATTGGTAAGCGTTATCAATGGAATATAAACATTTTATCAATTCCTTTTTGGTGAAAATATATACATTTTGGGCTAACAAGGAAAAACATGAAAAGATTTAACATTTCACATATGAATTTAAAACTCCCATTACTTCGGTTTTTATAAAATGGAGACAAAAAACAGGGCCGAAATATCGTGCAATGCGTTACGTGTGTATTATTCATCTTTCTGTTTTTGACATTAGTATTTGTTTGCACTGCTAAGCATACTAAAACCAATTTTGGTAACGCCCAGTCTTAAGATCTAAAAAAATTTACATATGATATTCCGGTTGTCTTTCAAGTCAACACTTTAATCAATAAGCGAAAAAGGTTAGATAAGCCGAAAGAAAACTTTCAAATTAATCAAACGGATCGACAATAAATTCTAGACTTTCCAATCTAACCGGGAAATGGTTTCTCCGTATGAAACCCTGCAACGGTGGAATGTTCGAATATTTGTATGAATAAATGCCGAGCAACGACAGGATTTGTCGACCAACAGGGAGCATTAATTACTAATATAGTGACAAATAAATAGGAGAATTATTCAATAATTTGAAGTGTACATACATAGGGTACTTTGTCGGGATGTAGTTTACAAATTGTCCCTTGTATGTTAGAAATTTCACTTTCCTCCATTTATTTGTATTTGGAACAAATACACTGATACAATGTTGTGCCTACAAATTAAAAAAAATGGTTTAATCCATTTTAGTAAAGATGCAGCAAGACAAACTTGCCTTTTCGGTACTGAGCAGCGTCACGATATCAAGGTTTTTTTTTAATGATTCTCCCCCAATTAACTATGCATGAAAAAAGCAGTCCTATGGTATATGTTGGCGAAATGTTATGGTCGTTGATAGGACCTGCCTTATGGGGCGCGGGTCCCAATTGGCTTAATGCCGGTCCTTATCACGATCGTTGATTTCTGACCACAAACTGATCACCATTGATGTGGGGTTTGTGCCCCGATACTCACCTCAACTGTTAACTACGCGAGGATGGGGTTTCATTTGTCAGCTCGTCATATCTGCCTCCAACAAATCTGGTAGTCATAATGCCGTCGATGAAAAACTGTTGAACGTTAGATAAACTAACAACAAATCTGGTAGTCATAATGCCGTCGATGAAAAACTGTTGAACGTTAGATAAACTAACAACAAATCTGGTAGTCATAATGCCGTCGATGAAAAACTGCTGAACGTTACGATAAACTAAATTACATATTTTCTACACGCCATCCACGTACGTCGCACATGCATTCGACCTCGTTTTCGTGTTCCATTGACCTTAATATTTCTTTGTGAAATATGGCTCAAGTTATTGTGCTTTGTGTCATTTCACAGTGAACTATCTACATCGTCGGTAAACATGACAACAGTTGAGTGTCGTTCCTCTAACCTTACCTGGTCGGACAGTACAGCAACTTCCGTTTTTGAAGACTGTCCGGTTATACACTGTGAATACTATAGGTTCCTCCACTATCACTAGCGTAGTCCCAGACGTAATAAACAGTGGATTACCGACGATGAAATCCATGGTAGCCTGTTTGAACCATCATAGTAATTGATCTCGTATGTTTGTCAGTCCGATGTCAACTGACATTAAACTTTGTTTTTTTTTTCAATATACATGTACACCTAATTTATCAGTATACGTAATCGTTCATTATGTGACTCAATCAAAGAGCGGGTGTCGTTTTTGGTTGAAATGTAGGTTGTTGCTTAAAAACAGAGTGGGTCCACTGTAAAGTCGATCCTCCGCCTACCAAAAGCTATAAAAGCTGCTTCTCCACTAAGCAATGTTACAGGGAAAGAGAAATAATGGAGTGACCTCAGGGTTAGGATAAAAGTGTACGAGGGCAACAATTCCTACATTCGGACTCTTGTTTCGCTAAGCTAGAACTGAACAAATCCAGCACGGTGCGTTGACCCATATTATCAGAGCACTCACCTCTTTAAAAAGTTATTTTGGACATATAAATAAAAAAGTTGCACACTATTTGAGCACTTTTAAATTCATTGTCAGTCCCACGACTGACTGTACTACTTCCCACCATCACAAAAAATCAACCATAGGTGTTGTATTTACTTAATTGACAGGAATTTGATTATTTATATTATGTTTTTGTTACATCATAATACATGTATAAATATACTACACCATATTTACAAACAACAAAATTCCCGTTGGATGAAACACAATATATAAAATTGTCATTCTCAGATTCTGTGACTGAATCAAAGATGGTATATATGTCACTTGACAGTGGGTTACCGGTAATGAAATTCGTGGTAGTCTGTTTTATAGGGATAGTGCCTGTATGCTCGTATTTTTGTGTGAAAGTTTTTTGTTGTTGTTGAAAGTTTATATATACCTTCAAAACATGAAACCTTGTTTGACGAGATTCGACTGAAAAAACATATATTTTCGTTGGGTTTTTTTTTGTGTGTGCAGCCAAGGATTTGTATAGTATACAAATCCTTGGTGCAGCTTGTCTTCCAGCATCATTAATTATGTATGTCCCAATTTCCGAACTACATGCACAATGGCACCGATGTTTACACTTCAGCATGAGTTTGAACTCTCAATGCTTTCTTCAATTCCATCCAATGGATATGTTGGTGGCCTATGTTAATTCTTGTTTATTATAATTCTCAAGAACTTCTTTTCTTAGGAAAATCGGAATATATTGTACCAGAGACATATAAAACATATTTTTCTCTGATTCTTTATTTTGATGAATGCCTACAGCATTATCAGATAAATATAAGGCTAATACAAACAAAATTCTTCCTTCTCAACAGGAAATATGCATAATTGGGGAAATACATGTCACATTTCTGATGTGTTTTACCATTATTTTTCATTTTTAGCTCAAACTTTTCGAAGACAAAAAGTCGAGCTATTGTCGTCACTCCGGCGTCAGCGTCTGGGTCGGTTAAGTTTTTGGTTAAGGTTTCGATTAAGTTTTTTGTCAGAGTCCATTTCTCAAAAACTATCAAAGGTATCCATTTGAAACTTGGAATGCCTGTTCACTATCAAAAGAGGAACCAATTGCAACAAGGCTGTGATATGTATATCCAGAGTTATCTGCCCTTGTTTCGACATAGTATATAGAAATTAAGGATATGTTTTTAGTATAATTAAAATTTCTCAATAACTATCAAAGCTATTAACTTGAAACTCAATACACCTGTAGAAAGTGTTGACCCCAATCTGTTGACAAGAGAAGACAACTCCATCCAGCATTTTATTTGAGTTATTCCCTCTTTTTGACTTAGAATTTCTTTAAAAAATACAATTTCTCAATAATTATGATAGACATTGAAATGAAACTCAACATACCTGTTCACTATAAAATGGGGAACCCATTACAACAAGGCAGGTGACCCTGTGATTTGTATATCCAGAGTTATCTGCCCTTGTTTTGACATGGTACATAGAAATTTTGGATTTTTTTTTAGTAAAATTAAAATTTCTCAATAACTATCAAAGCTATTAACTTGAAACTCAATACACTTGTAGAAAGTGTTGACCCAAATCTGTTGACAAGAGAAGACAACTCAACCCAACATTTTATTTGATTTATTCCCCCTTTTTGACTTAGAATTTCTTTAAAAAATGCAATTTCTCAATAATTATGTAAATTGCTTGCAGTTTAATATCAGATAGGAAAAGTCGAGCGTCCAGCACCCGTGGGCGGGGCTCTTGTTAGTAATTTTTACCATGCAGTAACAGGATATACTAGTTATTTCTCCATGATTTTTTTTCTCCAAGAAATGAAGGGACCAAAAAGAACCAACACCACATCTTTTAAATTTGATTTCAAGTTTGATATTAATGGATTAAAGATAAGCATAGGATCATATACTTAAACATATTTTATTGTTCGAAACAAATGGATTAGACACAAGTTTTTCAACTTAGAATGTCTTCTCCAATCAATAGGATCATATGTGAAAATCCATAAAATAATGCCCCCCCCCCCAAAAAAAAAAACTAGACTAATTTTACCATAAACTGCAAAACAACATTGTTGTACAAAATATCCTGCAGCCAAACAGGGATTTTCTATGTGGCATATAAAGGGGTTACAAATCTTATCCACAACCTTTCATAGACCACTAAACAAGCCAATCAAATTTAGACATTTTCTTTTATAGATACTGTTAAAATTGTAGTTTTTTCTGTATTTATGATATAGATACAGTCAAACCTGTATTAAGAGGTCACCTTTGTGACAAAGAAAAAGTGACCTTATAAGACAGGTGAGTGAGTGACCTCTTAAAAGAGGTCCAATTCATATGAAATTTTCTATGACAGGACATGAACAAGATGACCTTTAAATACAGGTGACTGCTTAATAGAGGTGACCTCATGTGCAGGTTTAATTGTATTATAATTTGTATGTTATTATAAATTTACTTTTTGAAGTTCAGTATTTATCAGTACTAGTATATACAAACCTTTTGTTTAGGATCTTGTTCAATAGGAAATATTTTTAATAAATAATAAGGTATGTAAAAATTGAAATATCAAAGTCTCGTGATCACCAGTTTTTCTGAGTAAAAACCTTTCCAAGATATTAGATTCCACAAATCACAGGCACTAGACACTACATCAATAAAAAAAAATCCAGTCAATGAGAAGGAAATAATGTTTTGTGTAAACTCTTTTTTATTACACTAGACACTATTTTCTTACCATTGACTGTATGGAATTTATATTGATACAGTGGTTAGTGCCTGTGACAAATCTTTTTTTATTTTACAGTGAAGACATTCAATGTAGTGTTTGTGAAATACACAGTAGATTGATGATTGATTGGTGTTTAATGCCAACTTTAACAGTATTTCAGCTATATCGTGGTATGAACTGAAAATAAAACGTTACTAAAGGATGTAGATATTAATAACTATATGAAAGTTTGAAATAAAATTAGCATTTAGTGACTTTACATAAGAAGATTTTGTTTTGTCATTGTAGATCAGCTTATGATGCAGACCTTACTAAATCCCCAGTAATAAGAAAAGCCGAGAGATTATGTCATGATTTATCTGGTATCAATGATGACGTCAAATCTGTTGTTTCTGTAAGTTTATAATATTATTATACCCCCCGCAAGCAAAGTTTGGGGGGGGTATATAGGAATCACCCTGTCCGTCTGTCCGTCCGTCCATCCATGTACCTTGTAAGCGCAACTCCTCCTAAACGGCTGATTGGATTTTTATGAAACTTTACACACTTGTAGTACACTACCTGCAGATGTGCATGAAGGAATATGGTTGCTGTCCAAAATTTAAAAGGGGAGATAATTCAACTTATCCTTTACGAAAAGGGGAGGGGGATGCATGTACCTTGCAAGCACAACTCCTACTAAACTGCAAGCAGGGGGTATTACTCAGTGAGGTCTCTCACAGTTCTAGTTTTACCTAAAATCCGGTGTGTAACAGTAAAATGATTTCTTTTTTATTCATGTAGTAAATTTTCCTTTTATTTTTAAGAAGAGGATAACATTATAGCTCTATTCTATTAATAATAGTGTGTGTTATGGTGGTTAATGCCACTTTCAACAATATTTCAGTTATTTTGTGGTGGTAAGTTTTATTGATGGAGGAAACCGGAGAAAACCACCGACCTGCTGCAAATCACTAACAAACTTTATCACATAATGTTGTACCGAGTACACCTCGCCATGACAGGGACTAGAACTCACAATCTGTTAATTATATATTGATCAGCTAGTTTGTTTTTTCCCATATTTGTATTAATATTTTGTACTTTAATGATAGATATTTTGTAATGAAGGAAGTATACAGGTATATATTACTGCAATGCTATTGTTACCATAAACTATTTAATACATTTACTAGATTTATTACCATTATAATGATAATGTATACAAATTTAATTCAACTTGCTTTGATATCATATCAAAAAAGGTACCAGTACTTCCTGTCCTTGTTTCTATGGTGACACTTCTTGACATATAACATCTTTGAAAAATATTATTCGCACAGGTGTGAATCGATGGTGTACTAACTAGCATACCAACCTTCTTAGTTCGATCTCCTGTTGGGTCGGACCAAGGACTATAGAATTTGTTTTCGTTGCTTCTCTGCTAAATACGTCAAAATTAAGGAGTAAGAGCAAATATTGATTGGTTCTGAATCGGCTCATTAAGTGGAGCGACATGTCTACCTGTGGACTGTTTTCTCAGTGAGCTTGCACTACTAGTATTAGAATCCAACTAGACTTGTTAGCCTAAAACACAAGCATACATCATTATTATCTCAATGAAATGAAACTTGCGCTTGCCATAATATAGCTGAAAAATTGCTCATTTCACGTTAAATTATACCCACTCACTCAATCTAGTTACAAAAACTATCATATGCCAACAGTAGTTAAATTTCTTTGCTAAATATATACTATAAGATAAATTTGTTTGCTGTTTCTGGTTGTTTTTTTTTTGTTTTTTTTTACAGTATTCAAGATATGCAGTTGGTATATACACAAATTTTAATTATTATGATCATGTATACAAATTTGATTTAACTTGGGTTGATATCTTATCAAAAGAGTACTTCCTATCCTTGTTTCTATGGTAACATTGACCTGTCTTGACATATAACATCTTTGAAAAATATTATTCCCAAAGGTGTTGATTAATGGTATAATAATTAGCGTGCCAACCTTGTGAGTTTGAGCTCCTGTTGGATCAGACCAAAGACTATAAAATTTGTTTTCCTTGCTTCTCCACTAAATACTCAACATTAATGGAGGGTTAGTGTTATATGGTGTTTTAATGCCACTTTCAAACGTATCGAAGGTGGCATTAAACACCATAAACCTAAACCAACCATCAATTGTGATTTTCTGTCCTTGGAATAATGATCTACAACCAATAGATTCTACTTCTTATCCATATAGTACTTACCGGTACCATGATTTTGTTCTGTCCATGCTTATGTTGTTGTCATGTAAGTAAATGTGCTTGGTCTTTCGAGTTGACACAAATTTGTGCAGGTTTTTTTTTTCATTGTATGTTTATATCTGTTTGACTGCTGGAGATTTAGTTATTGAAAGGGTATGTTGATCTCAGTAATGTTTTGTAGTATGTCAGGGGGATTTCATCTCTCTTTTATGATTTCTGCGACATAGAGTGAAGGGCCGAAAAGAGTCAACTTCAAAAATTTGAATGATTAGAAGGTATAATATAATTTTTATTTTTCGTCCAATTTTAATACAGTTTTTAGCAAAAGGCTCATCTTTATGGTTTATTGATGGACCATGAAAAAATATAGCTATTTTATTTCGAAAAGGGGTTTGAAGGGGGCTCAAATTCTGAAATTTTGAATTTTTTGAAAGTATACAGAATGTTTGTTTTGTATCCTTTTTTGAATGTTTTTTTTTTATTGAATTGATTGTGTATGAAGGTACTTAGCCTAAAGACAAATATATTTTACACTGGACAAAATTGCCTTCAGACTGAATACACCTTGAAACCAGTAACCCCTCTTTTTAACTTCATTGTGGGGATATAACAATATTTTAATTCGAAAAATGAAAAGGATTCAATAATGGGACTAGCCTACATTTATACCCTTTGAATACAAGACAGGAAGCAACTATCTAATGACAAGTTGCAGTAGTTTATATATACAACTTAAATTAAGGATGATCAAAGGGGAAATACTCTAGGAGAAATTATTTAACTTTTATTCTGGGATCCCAACGAACCATATGTGATCACACTTGGTTGGAACCTTCCCATATGAAAATGAATTAATTGTTTTTTCTTAAAAAAAGACTTGATTGACCTCAAACTGTACATGAATAATCATTGGATGGTCCCTTAGAATTTCATAATTTTTCGTATGTATCAGAAATCCAAGATGGCCACCACTGCAGGACAAAGTTTGATATAGAAGTCAATAGGGAAAATATTTAAAAATTCTTCTTCTATGAAGCCTGTTTTAGTTTAATAATATTTTATTGTGCATAAACAATAGGATTGGACAGCAAGTTATACCAACTTATATGAAGTCCTCTCCATACAAAATATACACATGAATTAATGACAGCAAAACAAAACACAAATAATAGACATTTAAAATTTTGACACTGATAAGAAGAAAGAAAGAAGTACAAGTGAAAAAGTGAAAAAAAGAAAAAAATTGCTGACCTAGCCCTAAAATCTTTTTGATTGATTTATAAAAGTTCGAACTTTTCCAAATATTTTGGAGTTGACGTCATAACTATACTTATCGTTCCCAAAGAGCAAAGTTTCAATATTGATACTAATATCGTCGCAATTACTAAGAAGTGTTCTTCTTTCGTTCAGGTATAAAGGACATTCCAGAAAATAATGTATGGCATCTTCAAAAGAAGCACCGCAATTACATTTAAAATTATTTATTATATGTACTTTTGACAGATCGGCATTGAGTGAGCTGCATTGGTGTCTAAGTCTAGTATGTAATATATTTAATTTCCGTGGGCCTTCATTATAATACTTTGGGGTTTTATAGATATCAACTTTCACTCTATTTTTAAACGAAGATAGTGTAGGGGAATTTCTTATTGATATGTCTAGATTGTTCCAAAGCGAAACGGTAGATGGAATAAATGAGCTTGCTGATGTTCTCAGTCTGCATCTGGGTGGAACATAATTCTGATTATTTCTAAGATTATAACTATTTATATCTGATGTAACTGGAGGTAAACAATTAAATAAATAAGGAGGGCATAATTTATTATGAATTTTATAAAAAGTAGCTAATTTACGATTTTCCCGCCGATTGGCTAAAGTTTCCCATCCAGTCTCAAAATATAATGAATCCTTACTAGCAAATTTTGTCAAACCTGTTACAATTCGTGCCGCTTCTAATTGTATTTTTTCTAATTTTTCAATGTCCCGTTCATAACACCCGTCCCACACTTCACATGCATATTCTAGTACTGGTCTGATAAATGTAAGATATATATTTGACAAAGCTTGTTTAGATAAAATAAATTTTAATTTACGAAGAACATTTACTTGTTTTAATGCTGATGTAGCTATGTTTTCAATATGTACAGTCCAGTTTCCATCAGATACAAATGTTACACCCAGATGTTTATGATTATCAACAAGTTCAACTGATTCGTCATTAAATCGTATGTTTAATTCAGGAATATTAGTATTACTTGATATTATAAGGGCTTTGGTTTTTTTAGGGTTAAAATCTACAAGCCATGTTTTTGCCCATTGATCTAATATTTGTAAATCATTAATTATCTCGATTTGCATTAAATCAAAGTTTTTCCCAGAGTATGACAATGAAGTATCGTCAGCAAACAGTCTCGCCAAATTGCCTAGGTTATCTGTAGTGTCATTAATATATAATAAAAATAATAATGGTCCAAGTACAGATCCTTGAGGTACACCTGCTTTGACAAGATCAGAATCTGATAGTTCATTATTTACAAACACAAATTGCCTTCTATCACTTAAGTAATTTTTAAACCAGATCAAAAGGTCGCCCGATATCCCATACGATTTTAGTTTCTTAATAAGCCCCTCATGCCAAACTCTGTCAAAAGCTTTTGAAATGTCACAAAATATTAAAATAGTTGACAATCGTTCGTCTAAATTTTGACATACACTATGATACATTTATAATAATTGGTATACAGTAGAATGACCTTGAATGAATCCTGATTGGTAGGCATACAGAAGAGAATGTTCAAAAATATAATTATATGTATACTTATATACAGCACGTTCCATCACTTTCCCTATACAACTTAATAAAGATATGGGTCTATAATTTGAAGGACTGCTTTTGTCGTCTTTTTTAAAAGCTGGCATAATTTGCGCAATTTTCCATGTTGATGGAAATATGCCTTTCTGCAACGAAAAGTTAAAAATAATAGCTAAAGGTATACAAATGGTTTCAGAAGTACTCTTTAACATTTGATGGGTGATGCCGTCATCACCACAAGCTTTACCTATTTTCAATGTTTGTAAAATATCTTTAAACATCCTGTTCAGTAATATATATATTAGATAATAATGCATCAGTTCTTGATGGTACATCTGGGGGAACATGATTAGTATCATCAACAAATGAAATAGAACAAAAATATTTGTTCAACAGATTTGCCTTAATCTTGTCATCATATATCAATTCATTTGAATCATTATCATATAAGGGCGGAATAGAATAATTTTGGGACGTTCCCTTCATTAATTTCCAAATCAGTG
Source organism: Gigantidas platifrons (assembly GCA_002080005.1). Taxonomy (NCBI): domain Eukaryota; kingdom Metazoa; phylum Mollusca; class Bivalvia; order Mytilida; family Modiolidae; genus Gigantidas; species Gigantidas platifrons. The sequence continues at coordinate 369,842 of MJUT01013491.1, forward strand.
ACCAATAAGATTTCGAATCGTTTCTTTGGAGTGAGTCTACCAATTTATTTGCACTTAAAAAGAATTGTTCACGGGCATACTTGATCATATTATTTACCTTATTACAATGGGATTTATACTTATGTATAGCGGTCGATGACTTTTTTGTTCTTGCAATTTTTTTCAATCGGTTTCTGGTACGGATTTCCCTTTTGATATTGGAATTAAACCATGGCTTATCAGAAGGTCTTACTTGAATCATTTTTGAGGGGATATTTCTCGATATTATCTCAAGGTATTTCTGTGTAAAGCTTGATGACATGATATCAATATCAGTGCATTCTTTGAGATACGTTTCCCATTGAAATTCTGATATTTCATTATTAAGTTTGTGAAGCCTGTGATGATCGTATGGTAGTTGGATTTATAACTACCTGTGCAATCAGTGTCTATCACAACTAAAGTTGTGAGTTCGAATCCCACTCATTAACATACATTGTAAAAATATTGTTTTTATTTGTGATTTGGTAGAAAATTATTCATCATTATTAGATTCTTTTAACAATCTCAATTTCTGATACAACAAATATATTTCCTCTTTATAACCTTCTTTATATATTTTGTTTGATCCAATTGAATTCATTAGCAAGCTTTTTATTGTTTCCATATTCTTATTGTTGATACCCTGTCTGTCAGCTACTGTCATGTTATAATGTTCCATGGGAAGGGTCAATTATTGAACTAGGAAGGAGGTTTTTAGCCAAAAGATACCATTTTTGACTACGATAGTCAACAGCCAACATTAGTGAGTCTGATACTTGTACCATTATCTTCCTCTGGACTACTCATTATATTGGAAAGATAATAAAAGTATATGATTTTGATAATTAGGAAATAGTTCTAATGGGCAGGAAAAAAATCAATTAGAAAAATCCAAAAATAAATGCCACACATGGTATTGTTAATGATTATTTAGTACATATTAACATTAAAAATTTGCATGCAATCCTATCATGATCCATTTTTCTGAATGTGTGTCTCGCGTATTAAATCGTAGGTAATAATGTTACCATTAGGGAAATAATAACTAAATATTGATGCATAATTATATGATTTGTGTTGATAAAGTCATACATTAGGCAATCAAATAATTTTGTCAGATAATTGTTTTTCTAATTTCCTATATGTACAAAACAAAATTGATTTCTCTTCTAATAAGTCCCTATAGCTTACCATTATGTCATAGCTTTTAAAGTTTGGTAAATCATTATTAGTTTAAAACCAAATATTGTACATTTCATAATGAAAAATAAGTTTGTCTGTCTGATGATGTTATAAATAAGTAGGAGCAAGGGGGTCCCATAAGGGGAATAAACAAGTGCAGTTTTTGGTCACATCAATAATTTCCATAAACAAGTTGAAAGTTTTTTCAGACGTTTATATTTGTATGCAAGTTATAATTTTGTTGTTTAGCAAATTACACTAACCACCTCTGTGATGTAATGGTTAGAATGTTCATCTAAAATCTGGTAGATTGTGGGTGTGATCACGTTTCAGGTAAAACCAGATACTATCAGTATGATATTAGCATGTTCTTCTTCTGAGCTAAACATGCAGCATTAAGGAGTAAGAGCAAAGACTGTTGGCTGGGAGTCAGAATAATGTGTCTGAGTGGACTTGTTTCAGAGCATTATAAAAATCCAACTGAGCAATACAATTGATCAAATACAAAACAGGTATCGTCATCATCTCATTAAAAAATAACTTCTTCTTGTCATGTTTAAGCTGGAAAAGTTGCTCCCTGGTCTTTAAACAACAATCACTCCGACGCTCACTCCTGTTCCAATTATCGGTACTCGATTGTAAGGCCAATTTGATACATCATTATAGGCCATCAGCCTAAGTATTTGAATAGTTTTCTATAAATCTAGATCATGCTAGTGCTAATTCAGTAATTTCATATCTTTAATGATTTGTCTTTTTATACTAATTACAGGTAAATATCCTTGCAGATAAAAACAAATCATGTTATATTACTATATAAATAGTCAAATTAACTTACTTTATACATATAAATAGTGATAAGTATATAATAATGAATGGGCGCAATTTTTTTTTTCGAAAAAGTTGCTGTCAAAATCCATGATTAATTAATACATGTAATGAATTGAAATGTAATAAGTTCGGCAACCTATATAAATGAAATTAAAAAAGGATATTAATTTGATAAAGGGCATGCATGATCAACTGGAATCAACGTTTGGTGTCCGGTCATTTCATGTATAATATTGCTCTATGTAACCCGGTACACTTAAACTCACTTAGGGGCCATCATGGCTGTGATCGTATGGTAGTGGATTTACAACTACCTGTGCAATCAGTGCCTATCACCACTAAAGTTGTGAGTTCGAACCCCGTTCATGGCGAGGTATACTTGATACAACATTATGTGATAAAGTTTGTTAGTGACTTGCGACAGGTCGATGGTTTTCTCCAGGTACTCTGGTTTCCCCCATCAATAAAACTGACCACCATGATATTGCTGAAATATTGTTGAAAGTGGCATTAAGTACCATAAAACAAACCAATCCAAACCTAAACTCAGTTATAGCGAACTCTGATACAATAATTTATTTGTTATAGCGACGATTTTTGGAATGGTTATGGGATTTAACGTTTTCATACATTTTCAAAAAATAGCTGTACTTTGTGAACGTAACTCCTCTAAGATCATTCGTCTGATGGCTTTCATGTATGGTAGGATGATTGATCATGATGTGTAGTTGATCATATTATACGGCCATTTTGATTCGACAATTTTTGTAGGAATTATGAGACTTTAACTTTTCATGCATTTTCAATATAGTTCTATTTTGTGAACTCATTTCCTCTGAGGTTGTTGGTCCAATAGCTATCATATATGATATGGTAATAGGTCATGATATATAGCTGACCTTATTATTTGGTGGGGCATATGTCCTTTGTATTTTTGTTGAATAATTAGGATAATTACCATCTATCTTAGCTGAAGGGCCAACCACCCATCAGTGGATATATCCGCTTACATAAACAACCAGAGAAACTGTAGTTGCCCTATGTCCCCCATGGGATGAAGTGGAATAAGTCAATTTATCTATCTTATTGTTATAGTGTAAATAAACTGTTAACTAAAAGACAACTGCACTATCAAAACTGCTCCGTTTAAAATATGTGGGGAAGTGCATGCTGTCGTTACGATATTACCTTGTTATCCCCTCGCGAAGGGATATAGTAATGCTTCCGCTTGTCCTTCCGTAACGTCGTTGTGAACAATCCTTCAATGGATTTTTACAATACTTGGTACATACTTAGTCCTTAAGATAATCTGGAACCCTATTGATTTTCAAGGTCAAAGGTCAAGGTCACCGGGTCAAATTTTTTACCGTGTAAAATCCTTGTGAACACTCTAGAATCAACATCCTTCAATGGATTTTGACCAAACTTGGTACATACTTAGTCCTTAGGAGGGTCTGGAACTCTATTGATTTTCAAGGTCAAAGGTCAAGTTCACAGGGTCTAATTTTTACCCTGTAACATCCTTGTGAACACTCTAGAATCAACATCCTTCAACGGATTTTGACCAAACTTGGTACATACATAGTCCTTAAGAGAATCTGGAACCCTATTGATTTTCAAGGTCATAGGTGAAAGGTCTAGGTCACAGGGTCAAATTTTTAGGTGAGGGGATATGCCACGCTTTGCGTTGCCCTTGTTTATAGAATAATTCTCTTGCAGCAAATGAAAACTGTGACATCAGAGCTTATATTGTATTTTAATCGCTCCACATGAATCAGGTACCAGAAATACTTTATTAGGTCCAGGATAATTATGAATGTTCTGTTTCATAATGTTTCACCTCTTCAATAGACCATCACTACATTTCTTATTTGTTTCTAGAATTATTTACAAGAGTAATTTCCCTTAAAGACAGACGGTTCCTATTAAATCCTAGAAAAATATTTCGTCAAAACATTAAATTCACATAAAACTTAATCATAATCTGTGAAAGTTTAAAACATTATAAATGCTCCAGAATGTTCATTTTGGGATAAAATTGTCACTGACTGTTTACAGTACAAAATGTTTACGGATTATGAGAAAATTAAATGCAAATTGAATGTTTTGGAATGTTACTAGATTTTAGCTGAATAAGAAGATCTAACATAGCATTTCCATTTAATTTTAATTAGATTGAGAGATACTCAATAAAACTGTCAGCCACGATATAACTGAAATATTGCTGAAAGTGGTGTTAAGCACGATAACTCTAACCCTAATGCTCCCATTTTTTAACTTACATTCTAACATGATGTCCTTCTTTTGCTTTGTAAATAAACGAGCGATTTATCGATTGGGTATAATCTCATTAGCACATGCGCCGGTACATGTGACTGACTTTCCCGTCGTAAATGTACATGTTGATGAATTATGGTCTGCTCGAATTTGGCAGCATAAATTGTGTGTGACATTGTCTGCAAATGTAAATATAAATTACCATCTTCCAATCAAAGTATACTACTGTATTTGTACTGTTAGACATATCAGAATCGAAATAAATCATGGAAGTCAGAATATGTTTTGAGTTTTAACATGGGTTGGCGGATATTAATATTTTATCCCGAGCCTGAAGCCAGAATGTGTTTTGAGTTTTAACATGGTTGGTGGATAATAGTAAATTACTAATATCTGCCAACCCATATTAAACCTCAAAGCACATTCTGGCTTCCATGATTTATTTCTTAAATAATGATAAACCTGATGATTTTTAAATATGTCTACTTGTTTATTTACAGGAGATTGATAGGTGTAAAATATTGGAAGAAAAGAAAAGACAGGTAATACACAATAACATTAAATTAATGTTAGGAAGTCAAAGTTTACATATTTAATTTCATTAGTGAACTTGTAATTATGTCATTTTTAAATGATTTTTAGAAGCATCTTTTTTTTTTTGATGAGTGGAAGCTTGCTTTCGATTTTGACAATTTTCACATTTTTCCATCTAGAGTTATGAGACTTTATTAACAAGGCATTTCTAAAAATCACATGTTCTACAATAACAGCATAGGCATTGTGCATTTCATTTGACGGAATCATTTGAAATTTTTAGAAATTTTTCAAGATTTTATGATTTCTGCATTTTCCAATGCAGAGTTATGGGACTTGATTTACAAAACATATCAACAATCTCTTTCTCATATTATTATTTAATTCAACTTTGACTAATACAGGCTGATATGAACCTCTTTTTAGCTCACCTGACCCAAAGTGTCATGAGAGCTATTGTCTTTACTTTACATCCGTAGTATGTTGTCCCCGTCATCATCATCATTAACATTTCATGTTTTTTTTATCCTTTCTTCTTAAACTAAATGGTCAATTGGAATTATACTTTGCAGGAATGATTTTTGTGATGCCCTCTTTCTACAAAAAAAATATTCCTATGTCTTGAGCTGGCAAAAAAACATGTCTGCCATGGACAGTTCTTGGCTCTGATTGGCTGATACAAAGTAATGTACTTTAAAAATCTTTTCCTCTGAAATAAAAAAAAAACTCAAATTTGATTTTTTTTACTGAACAGTTAAACTAGCTTTGACTTTGAGTGAGAAAAGTCTTACTTTTGAGTTGTATCTTTTAATAAATACAGGCCAGGTCTTAATTTATTTTTTTAGTGAACAAAAATACAGATTTGCTGAATTTGAGTTATAGAATAAATGCAAGGTTATCATTGGTCAAATTTTTATACAATTATTTTACACTTTATTATAGATCACACAGAAACAAGAAGAATTACTGGGGCCATCACCACTAGATCCGTACCTCATAGTAAGTACATTTGTATCATTATTGCAGGTTTTCTTCTGTGTATCTTTAGTTCACCTGACGCAAATGGTCATGTGAGGTATTGCTATCAATTAACGTTTGCCATCATACTCGTCTGTAAACTTTTACATTTTAATCTTCTCTGAAAACAATGGGCCAATTGAAATAAAATGTCGTAGGAATGTTCATTAGATGGTCCATTGGTCCTCTACAAAGTTGGATACCTTGTGTTTTTTTTCATTTAGGAAATTCACCACAGAAAAAAGGGGCCAAATAACGTTCGTCCATATATATGGGTATGAATAATTTATTGTTCATCTTTTTTTATGAGTTTTTATAATGAACTCCTATGTAACATAGAACAATTAGATTTCAAAATATTTGAAATGTGGTTTGTTTGCAGTTTTTTCCATTTAATACCTCAAATAACTTCCTGTCTGAATTATTCAAACAGAATTGTTGAACCTAGGCTCGTACTGTTTCTAAGATATGAGGGAGACAAAAAGGGACAAATGCCAAATTTTTTAATTTGATTTTAAATCTGATATGAATTGATTTTCAATTTAACATAGAACCCTATGTGAAAATGAATGAAATAATGTTTCTCAAAAACTAGACTTGGCTGAACACAAACTGTGCATGAATAACCAGGTGAGTGATACAGGCTCAAGTGAGCCTCTTGTTTTTAGTACCCACAGGTGATTCCCCACCGCTTCTGTCTCTCATCAACCATTGGTTACTGCATTGGATATACTACATGGAATTAAGTGTGTTTAAAATTTCTAAAATGCCAGTCAATGGTATCATATGCACCAGTGTGATCGGTAAATTCTTCTGTATCGTATTGTGTCTGTTGCGCGAGTTGTATCACTACACGAAGTTGAAGTGTCTCATAGTGATACTGTACACACTACATGCATGACATGTTACAGTGTTATGTAACCTCACATTGTTTATAATAATAAGGGTAAAAATGTACACTGTGATACTTATATCAAGCTATTATATGAGATTCCTAATTTGTAAATGAAAGAAGAGACATTTCCTTTCTCTTTATGAGGTATTAGGAGAGACTGAGGGGGAAAGTTATTCCAAAAATGTCAAAATGAAAGAAGAGGCATTTCCTTTCTTTTTATGAGGTATTAGGAGAACCTGAGGGGGAAAGTTATTCCAAAAATTTCAAAATGAAAGAAGAGGCATTTCCTTTCTTTTTATGAAGTATAAGAAGAGAGGGGAATTATTCCAAAAATGTTGAAATGAAAGAAGTTATGTTTTCTTTCTATTTAATGAAGTATTAGGAGAGGGAAATTATTCCAAAAATGTCAAAATGAAAGAAGAAACATTTTCTTTCTTTTTATGAGGTATTAGGAGAGGGGGGACTATTCCAAAAATGTCAAAATGAAAGAAGAGACATTTCCTTTCTTTTAATAGGATGATAGAAGAGGGGAAAATTATTCTAATAATAAATATATACCATGAATAACCTCAACTGTATACAACTTATGTGTATTTTTATCGAAGAGGGGGGATTGCATTGGGGAAAAAATGTAAATTTTGGAAACTTTTCAATAATTTGTTGCTGGGTAAAAGTACCATTGTACCATAAATCTTCAGGTGCTCGACAACGAAAGTTAAAGGAAAAGAAATGATTACATTTAATCAGTCTTTTTTCGGTTGTTTAAATATTAATAAAACAAAATGAGTAAGATGTGATATTAAAGTAACAAAAGTATGTGTTTTATCCTGGATAAACAAAATACTTGTCCTCTAGGTTTAATTGTATAGACAGGATAGCTCCGTTGTTCAGGAAGTGACACTGTATCATGTCACGTTTGTGACGTTATCGATAGACCACGGTATTAAAGAATGTTGAAAGAGTCGAATGTAAACACATTATTGATAGGAAGAGGCAGGAAAAATTTCCTACACGACCATTTGTTAACAAATATGTCAAAGTTAACGTGGAAAGCTGATATAGATTGACAGATTTGGTTTTCGTGTTAGGGAAGTGACTTTTAAGAATTTAACCTAACTAATGTAATAAAGGATATATATTAGTAAGATAATATCAAAAGCAAAATATTTGTATTTGGTATACATTCTTTGCCTTAAATTTGTTCACCTATTTGCCAGAAAGCCAAATTTAGAAAAATTTTCTATTTATTCAAACAAATTCTTTCATAATTTTCACTTGTACGAATCCAGTTTTACTTTTCCCGGGCATCGGGCAAGTGGGTTAGCGCAAAGACTAGGGTATATTCCAGTACATTTGTCCATATTTAATGAAACCTATATCCGTGTTGAGAAAACTTGTCAGTAGAGTGGGAAAGCAGATATCAATTTTACCTGAATGAATTTTTTTCTTGAGAATGAGTACTAAGTATGGATTTTGGGGAAATTAAGTTTCGTTTTTAAATAAGACCACTTGTGAAGTTTCTCTAAAAGATTTTTGTTCGAAATTTTGTTGGTTAAGTGTTTGACCAATCATATACATTACCGGTACCAATAGAACATATAGTGTGCCCTCTGTAAGGGACATAATTTCAATTATTTTCTTTGAAACAAATTTTGGGACGTGATAAGACAGTAACTAAGATACAGATTAGACATACATGCACAAGGAAAGGATAGGCTATTGGTCAAACAAGTGCTTGTGTTGCGTGATTTTTTCAAAATGAACGTGATTCAAATATTTACTGGTATGAAATCTGTCTTGACTTTGAGAGACCACTACATTTACTGACAATATACTGGTATGAAACACACCTTGACCTTGAGAGACCACCACATTTACTGACAATATACTGATATGAAACTCGCCTTGACTTTTAGAGACCACCACATTTACTGACAATATACTGGTAAGAAACCTGCCTTGACTTTTAGAGACCACCACATTTACTGACAATATACTGGTATGAAACCTGCCTTGACTTTTAGAGACCACTACATTCACTGACAATATACTGGTATGAAACCTGCCTTGACTTTTAGAGATCACTACATTCACTGACAATATACTGGTTTGAAACCTGCTTTGACTTTTAGAGACCACTACATTCACTGACAATATACTGGTTTGAAACCTGCCTTGACTTTTAGAGGAAAGAACTATGGTCTTACACATTAAATATTTGATCAATCTTTTTCAAAATAACAGGAAGAGGTGTACATCATCAGTATGGATAGAATCATATTTCAGGAGGTGCATGTCGTAAATTTGTGTTCACTCAATATGCAAAGCTTGATAATGAAAACAACTGCAGTTACAGATTACACAAAGTAGATACCAATCAAAATTTACACACACGGAATTCTGTCAATCTGTCCAAAATAGGAGATGCACATCATTAATGTGCATGAAATCACTGTGAAAAATTTTGATAATGTTGAATGAAAACTGTTGCAGTTATAGATTACACAAGATAGGTACCCTCAAAAGTGTCAGACGGACAGAGAATATAGGTCCTAGATCTTCTCTTGACACTGCTGATGAAAGTCTTTAACTGACCAGACCAGTGTTTAAACATTTTTGTGTGTGTAAGATTTAAGAAATCAAAACCCTTAATTATTGTTTTACAGATAAATCTTAAGTACTGTAATATCATATAAGATGTAATTTAGTAATAAACAAATATTAATGTCAATTGTCATTGTCAATTTCCTTAAGAAATAAAAAAAGACAAAGTTCAAAATGAAATAAATAGGATTGTTGAAGGGAAGTACATGATTTAATTTCTAAGTGTATATTTCAAGTACTACTGAGTTTATGAAGTTTAAATGTATATTTAGTAAATATTTAATAACTGATGTCAACAACGTAAAAATATAAGAAGTGCTTGTTTGAAGTGTATAGAGTACCATTATGTCAGAATGATTTCATTGTCAACTCTGTAGGACACTTATCTGAGGGATGTACTCCACCGCTAGTGAATAAGGTCATAAACTAGGTTTATTAAAGGTGGGATCATTGATTAACGATCGGTCAAAAATGGTTTCTAGGTATCTCAAGATTTATCATGTTGAGTCAGAAATAATCAGGTTAAGTAAGTAAATACTTCTTAAGAGTGGGTGGATAATAATTGGTTGCTATAGAAACAAGATCTGATATGATATCATTATTGCAGTGTTAACTGGTCAGATATTATTTCTGTTGATCCTCTTGTTTTATGTGTAATGTTTTGTAGATTGTTGTTTGTCCTTTTGTCCTTTTTCTTTTGGCCATTGTGTTGTCTGTCCTTCGATTTGCATATTCTAATTGCCCTTTTGGTATCTGTAAACTCTTCTTAAATTATTAAGAAAAAGATGCACACGATTGTGAATATTAGTTACAGGGAGTATTTGTTACAAATAGGAAGAAGAAGAGGTACAAATGTATTAATTTAAGATTTTATAAGATTTTAATAACAGATTGGTTACTTACAATAACTTCCTTTAAACTGGGAGATTTATATCTATATTATGATTGTAGCAAATTTAAGGGTATTTGTTACCTAAGTGAATAAATCCAGATATAAAATTAAGTTGTAAATAATGATATAGGCTGAAGAAGACCTTTAATTAGAGGATTTACCTAGGATAAGAACATGTCACTTCCAGGTTTCCATATAAATAATGAGCAGGAAATATCAACAAAATATAGAATGTTGAATACATCATTAGTCACATGAATCAGGTAGTGTCGGAAACATGATTCAATTGCCTGCATTGGTCACCTGATATCAGGTGTCACCATTGGTCACATGATATCAGGTGTCATCATTGGTCACTTGGTATCAGGTGTCACCATTGGTCACATGATATCAGGTGTCATCATTGGTCACATGATATCAGGTGTCATCATTGGTCACCTGATGTCAGGTGTCACCATTGGTCACTTGATATCAGGTGTCACCATTGGTCACCTGATATCAGGTGTTATCATTGGTCACTTGATATCAGGTGTCATCATTGGTCATTTGATATCAGGTGTCATCATTGGTCATTTGATATCAGGTGTCATCATTGGTCACATGATATCAGGTGTCACCATTGGTTACTTGATATCAAGTGTCACCATCAGTCATTTGATATCAGATGTCAACATTAGTCATTTGATATGTGTCACCATTTTCCAGTTGATTCATGTGTCATAATTGGTCACATGATATTAGGTGTCATCATTATGTCCCCCAAACAAAGTTTGGGGAGACATATTGTGTTTGCTCCGTTTCTTATTATTCTTATTATTATTCTTCTTCCTCTTTCTTTCTTCCGCCAAGAGTTTGTCTGACACATTTCTCTGCGACTACTGAACGGAAATCAATGAAACTTCACAGGAATGTTAAACACTATGAGTAGATGTGCAGACTACTATCTGAATTTTCAAAATGGCCGCCATTGCCATGGAAACGGCCAAAATGCTAAAAAATTGAAAAACACAAAAGTGATCATAGCAGGTTACTCGCCAAACAGAAATTGATGAAACGTGTTAAGAACAACATCCATATCTAGTAGAACGAGATAAGCTCAAACAATCGGAATCAGTTGGACAAACTTTGCCGCAGTTGCCATGGAAACAAGAAAGGGGGGATTTAAAACATTTTTGAATTCCTTTCATCAAACTTCATCAAACTTTGTAGGAATATCCATCGTAGTGTGTGGCAGCTTTTGAGAGGTTGAAAAAATTAAAAATGGCGGCCATTGCCATGATAACCAAGGTGCAAAAAATGTTAAATTCACTCCAAACAGCGGATCCTTTTGAAACTTGACACAAAAATAGATCATCACTCAAAGTTGTGCTCTTTGTTTTTAAAATTTTCAAAATGGCTGCCAATATAAAAATTTTAAAAATCGTTAAAAATTCAAAAATGAAAAGATTTCAATGGAAATGGATATTTACAGGGAGTTAGACGTGATGCACCATATTGCGACCATTACGGTTTGCTATGGTGGCCATTTTGAATCCAAAATTACTGCCAATATACAAAAATCCTCCGATTTGGACGAAATTTAGGTTTCCAAGTAGATTATGATGTTGCAAATTGATATCCAAACTTCACAGGAATGTTAAGCACTATGAGTAGATGTGCAGACTACTTTCACAATTTTCAAAATGGCCACCGTTGCCATGGAAACCACAAAAAAACATGAAAAATTTAAAGTGCTTGGAATTGGATGAAACTTTCCACAAATTTTGTCTGACATGTGTACACATAATTTTGAGTCTTAGAAATTTCAGAATGGCCGCCGTTGCCACAAAAAACGTGAAAAATTTAAAGTGCTCGGAATTTGATGAAACTTAATGGAAATGTTGTATGGCATGTGTATAAATGGTTTTGAGGCTTGGAAATTTCAAAATGCCTGCGATGGCAGACAATTGAAGCCATTTTTTTCTTGCTTTGCTTACTAGTTTATTGTAGCACATTGTAGGGTAACATAACAAACAAGCGCTACTATAGACATGATAGAGTCAAAAACTGGGCTCTAATTATTTCTGGGCCCGGGTGGCTCAATGAGTTAGGTCGCTGGATCTAAGAACTCGTACAAGCCTATCACCAATACGGCTTTATAAATTACATAAAAGGGTGCACTCGACTCGCAGCCGCAAGTGATAAAGTTTACCAGTTGCTTGCCCATGGTCGGTGGTTCTCTCCGGGTACTCCGGCTTCCTCCACCACTAAAACCGGTTGTCATGATATAGCTGAAATATTGTTGAAAGTGGCGTTAAAACACCAAAAATCAATCAATCAATCTAATTATTTCTTGCTATGTTTTCACACTATTCTTCATTCATACCACTAATACTTGTTGGTCACTTGATATCAGGTGTCACCATTTACCAGTTGATTCAAGTGTCATCATCGGTCACATGATATCAAATGTCATCATTGGTCACTTGTTTCAGGTGGTATCATTTACCAGTTGATTCAATTGTCATCATTGGTCACATGATATCAAGTGTCATCATTGATCTCTTGTTTCAGGTGGTATCATTTACCAGTTGATTCAAGTGTCATCATTGGTCACATGATATTAGGTGTCATCATTGGTCACTTGATATCAGGTGTCATCATTGGTCACTTGATATCAGATGTCACCATCAGTCACTTGATATCAGGTGTCATCATTGGTCACTTGATATAAGGTGTCATCATTGGTCATTTGATATCAGGTGTCATCATTGGTCATTTGATATCAGGTGTCACCATCAGTCACTTGATATGAGGTGTCACCATTGGTCACTTGATATCAGGTGTCATCATTTGTCACTTGATATCAGGTGTCATCATTGGTCACTTGATATCAGGTGTCACCATCAGTCATTTGATATCTGGTGTCATCATTGGTCACTTGATATGAGGTGTCACCATTGGTCATTTGATATCAGGTGTCATCATTTGTCATTTGATATCAGGTGTCACCATTGGTCACTTGATATCAGGTGTCATCATTGGTCACTTGATATCAGGTGTTATTATTGGTCACTTGATATCAGGTGTCATCATTGGTCACTTGATATCAGGTGTCATCATTGGTCACTTGATATCAGGTGTTATTATTGGTCACATGATATCAGGTGTCATCATTGGTCACTTGATATCAGGTGTCATCATTGGTCACTTGATATCAGGTGTCATCAATGGTCACTTGATATCAGATGTCATCATCAGTCATTTGATATCTGGTGTCATCATTGGTCACTTGATATGAGGTGTCACCATCAGTCACTTGATATCAGGTGTCCCATTGGTCACTTGATGATATCAGGTGTCACCGTCAGTCATTTGATATCTGATGTCATCATTGGTCACTTGATATGAGGTCTCATTATTGGTCATTTATATCAGGTGTCATCATTGGTCACTTGATATCAGCACTAGGGTAAAGCTGATGACCGTAACTGTAATTACGGTCATCCCAAGATGGTGGACGTGGAATCAGGTAAGAATCTTTTTTTGTCGATTAAATTGTTTCTATAATGTATTTTAAATGGCACATGCATTGGTACGATAGTAATCTATGAACTTTTCACAAGGAAATAACAAATTACGACTGAAAAATGTATATGAAAGAGAAAATCTGATTTTAAAAAATCACTAAGATGACCGTAACTGAAAACTGAAATGACCTAATTGCAAATACAAAATTATGATCAGTTACGGTCATCTTAGCGATTTTTTTAAATCAGATTTTCTCTTTCATATACATTTTTCAGTCGTAATTTGTGATTTCCTTGTGAAAAGTTCATAGATTACTATCGTACTAATGCATGTGTCATTTGAAATACAATATAGAAACAATTTAATCGACAAAAAAAGATTCTTACCTAATTTCGTGTCTTGGGATGACCGTAATTACAGTTACGGACATCAGCTTTACCCCAGTGATCAGATGTCATCATTGGTCACTAGATATCAGGTGTCATTGGTTACTTGATTCAGGTGTGATCATTTGTAACTTTGATTATAGCACAACAAAATTTGACAAGGAAGTTCTCTTATTGTTTGTTTTTCAGTCATCCTCATCCTCCAAGAATTTTACTACGCCATACAAGTCTGTTCCAGAGTTATCTCCTCATCACTTTAATGCTCCATTGCCTCCAGGATTCAGTGAAGCTGAAAAAGTGCTGAATGATGTCACAAGAACTAGAGCCTTCCTTGAGGCTAACCTACAAACAGTGCTACGGTCCCAGCATGAATCAGAGGTCTACGCTATGCTGGGAAACTTGTATCATGACAGGTATGGGTTTATTTACTGTGCAGGATCAAAATAAAGGCATCACACAAACTCACAATAATTCTTCTAGGGCAGTTGATGGTGGTGATTGTAAAGATATTATGATTTAAATCTACCTTTGTAATCAGTGCCTATCACTGCTAAATGGGGGAGGGATGTGTATTCCATTCAACTTTATGCACTCATTACTTTTCTCCACCAGTAAAACTGACTGACACGATATAACAGAAATATGGTTGAAAGTGGTGTGAAACACATAAAATAATCCCCTTAATCCTTTTGAATGTGCGTGATCTGGTTCACTATATATCTTATTTTTAGTGTTAGGAAATCGGTAAAACTCAGAATTGATGATACTTAGGACCGTCCACTCCTGGAGGCACCCAGAGGCTCCAATCTGACAATTTTTGGTACTTAGTTATTATCTAATCTGTGGTGCTACTGTAATACCTGTTAACACAATTGTTTTTTTCACTTTTGCTTTTTTTGTGATTGTCGATCAATTATGACACACAAAGCAACAGGTTTGCCTTATGCAATAGTACTGACAGCTTTCTTCGTTGCTTGTGTTTTTTTTCCATTGGTCAGTATTGTGACGTAAATCCCACTTATCGTTTTGAGTGATCTTATTAATTGACATGGCTATTTTAACATCCGAAACTGCAAAAGTGCAAATCAATTATGTTGACATGAGAAAAGGTGTTACTGTTATGTGATAGAATTTCCATCAAAGCATTTGTTCTGACTGGAACAAATATTACATTATATTAATTCTATTGATTCCAACAGAAATGATACATTACAATGTAGAATATTTTTTTCCTCATAGAAAAATATTATGGAATTGTTTATAAGTTGTAGTTTTGAACTCTAAAGTGGTTTTATAATTTTTTAGGCCACTGCTGTCAAGGGCATTAAGTTTTTCCCATGTTCGTACATTCATGCGTCTCACATTCGGTTTCCTCTCAATAACATAAGTTTGAAATTTATACTCAAGGTCAAGGACCATTAAAGGAAGGTAAATTCTGTTTTTGGACTTGATAATTTTTTTCATTCAGGGGTTATGACTCTTGATTCCCTGAATGATATTTTGTCCTTTTTTTTTGCTCAATATCTAAGTTCTTCTTATGCAAATCATTTGAAATTTATTGGACAATATTTTTTTACCATTAAGCAAAGGTCAAGTTCGAAATTTGGTTTTTATTCCATTCCATTTCAGAGTTATGTCCCTAATCTGACAAATTACACATTTTTGGTTTCCATGCTCTAACTTCAGTTTCTCTTGCCTAATTGTCTTAATATTTTTAAACAATGTATTCTTAACCACAATACACAGGCCAGTTTTAAGTTTGGTTAGTATTCCTTTAATTGTTGGAGAGTTATGCCCTTGTTTGCTTTAGCTGGATGCAGGGCCATCCACATCCATGACCTATAACTACATTCTCTCATATCTTTCAGGTAAAGTTAAATAATTGTAGTTATTGGAAATTTCATTCTATTGAATATATTTTGATATAAAAAATATCAACAACAAAAAATGAAAAATTAAGAGATTGTTTAACTTTTGAAAGGACTACTTTAAGAGAAGGATTTGATTAGTTAAAAGGGCAATGGTGAATCAGCATGTTCATTAAAAAAAATTCACAAAGTAGCTAACGGTACTTAAAAACACAGGTAAAAAAACCAACCTCGAGACTTTTGTATACAAAATAAGTATATGTAGTTGCATATTAATCATATGATGTATGTTTTTCAGCTCGGATCCTGCGAGAGGACATTTACAACAAAAAGTTGACAAATGGGTGTCAAAACTTCGGCAGCAGGTTGAGGTATTTCATAAGATAAATACAATGGATCTTTATTGTAACTAACTTAAACAAAAAAATGTTGATTTTCATAGAGATATTTTGTATGATATTTCAACTAAGGGAATATTTTCTAATTTCATGAAAATTTTGACATGCAGTAAGTATTTTGCCTCTACTTTCGATTTAATTTAAGAATGGGTAAAGATTAAAAAGAATATAAGAAAAACTGCCATCTTTCACATAGGTAAAAAATTAAATAATATTTTACATGAAATAATGAACAACGATTTTAATACTACAGTACGTTTCATATGAGCTAGGATCACTATCAAGCATTTTTTAGCTATATTGTTACTACCAGACTTAATGGGGGTGGAGGCATCTAGAAAGTTATAACAATGGGTAGGTGTTTGGAAACTTACATTTAAGGATGTAGACCTGGGGTATGGGAGATAACTCTATTTTCAGTGTCTTCTCAAATATATGATCATCTGTGCGTTTGAAAATTCCACCTCAATTCCAAGCTTCTTGGTGATAAAGATTGTTTACATTGGATTTGGCCAGTTAAAAAATATGACTCCTTTTCCTTTTACCTTTCCATAGTTGTGCTCCTTGTATTTTAATATATTATTGCTGCTTATGCCAGTGTCAGGCAGTGTGTTATTATTATATGC